>WEIS01008845.1:299-23968 GCA_013389965.1 Todus mexicanus | reverse complement strand
TGTTGCGTGAACAACAAAAACGCTTTTGGTGTAGGTGAAATCAGAAATGAACATTAAATAGTATATAATTCTGCTTTTGATTAATGCTGGCATATCACAGGAGCATATTCCTGTGGATCAGATAAAGTTAGCTATCAGTCTCACATCATTTGTGTGTGTCTACCTTGTCCCATTTATTAGACAGTGCTATATTCTTCCATTGCTTCATTTTTTTGACCATCAGGGAGGATGTTTGAAACACCTNCTCATTATAATAATACATTATTCAATCTTGCTTTACTGGATAAATACAAAACGCTAATTTATGTATAATGAAGACAGAGATTTGCCCTTTCTAATATGTGTCATCATTCATTTGGAATGACTAGTTGTATGGATCTGCACGTTGCAGAACAGCAGGTTATTTATTTCTTCTACAATAGCAAAATAGAAAGATTTTTCTGAATGATGTTTTCATAGCTGAAGTTTCTTTTAGCTGCTTCAGAAGCCTCAGGCTCTTCAACCTGGACATCACAGTTCTAATCTACAAACATGTTGTGCAAAATCTGGGTTCCTGAAAGAGAATCCTCAGCTCCCTCCAGGGACTTAATAACTGCAGAGCAAAACATGCCTGGTTTGTAAAATCTGCTAGTTTGCAATCATGTGTCCTTTGGGAAAGCAGCATTTGGTGAGGACATAGTTTAGAATTTGGCTTTGTATTCCCTTGGTTTTGGTGTTCCCGTCACACTCCTATTGTTAATTGACTGTAAGGAGTAATTTAATTTCCTCCCTCAACCTAAGGCTGTCTGTTTAGCTTCCAGTTAATCCATGCTATTGACTCAGGAGTCCATCAGTAGAGCAGCAATAAAGACAACTTCCTTTGGTTTTGGTCTCTACAGAATTCTGCTAACCTGTGTATGACTATTCATGTGGGACTCGTAGATGTTGGCTCTCAGTGAGTTGAGACGTGAGTGAAATTTCCCAGTATTAGGGAGACTCCCTTGGTTATAAATTTGCCAGCCTCCTCACACAGCCACAGGAACTGGTTAAATATATTAAGGTGAACTTTTTATCTTGTTAGTTTTATGTGTGCATCACTTGCAGTGTAGCTCTCTGTTAAGGACTAGTTAGAATTCTGGTCTTACAGGGTCATTTAAAGAAAAATTCTGAAACCTGAAGTCTAATACAGAAACTTTTAATCAATAGATCTCAATATTTCTCAATTTCGTAAAGCAATTACCCCACTCTTCCTTAGCAAAACAAATATTCATTGTACAGGAACACCTCAGTTGATATTTAAGAAATGTAGAACTAACATTAAAAGACAATCTATTGATGCAAATAGGGAACTTTTCCCCTTTTCACTTTTTTTTTTTTTTTTCCCTTTATTACACCAGACATTTATTTGATGGGTGAATACAATATAACGGTTGTAGTTTTGGGAAAGCTGGGGAGTTTGGATAACATTGCAGAACTTTGCAACATCGCTTAGTAACCCACCCATGCTGCAGATTATCTGGTGTCACTGTTTTCTACATTGTGCTCAAATTGAGCTTGGTTTACAAGGCTAGAAATAGATAAAAATTGCTCAGAAGAGCTTTGTTTCGGCAAAGCAGCAATTCTGCCACTAATAAAAGATACAGCTTTGCAATTGCAAATTGTCTCTTCAGTGAGCTCTTTCAACTTTTTCACACAGGGAAGTTTGTTTTAAAATGATGAAAAAGTAAATGAATCATCATCAAGTGACTCATATTAGAGGATTTTTGAAACGTGTTGTCACGAGCAACTCGGCTGAATCATCTGTAGCAGTGTTTGTCAGGGAGGCATAGTTGTCAGCTTACCCTAAACGAGATGCAGAACAGCAGCAGTGCGATTCGAGATCTCTTGAAGTCACTGGAATAATCTACCCTATGATTTTACTGATTTCAGGCGACTGAATGGTCTGACATTAGCTGCAGCCATAAGACAGCAATAAATGAAAAGGACATTTCTCAAGGGGAATGTTCATGTTTTAGGTTATTCCTCTATCCAGATAAAATGTTAATTTACAGTTTCTAATTACTCTGTCATGTTATATTTTTCTATCTTGTGTATTGCACAATGAATGGAGAACAACTCGTTTCTTCTAGCCTCCTTACTTAGAAGTGATAGGATTCATTTAATACCAATCAATCAAATGGATTGGTTATGTGGGTTTTTTTCTGAATAGTACTGTGACTTTCCTGGGCAAAATTCCCATTTTGAAAAGTGATTTAGGCACTTTCAAACCTTCTTACTGAGAATTACTTAGGCCTTGTGGCATGGAGCTGTGCCTAAATATGCCAAAGGCAAAAGCCCATATTCCTGAAAGAGATGAATTGCTCTCACAAGACCGCTGTGAAATTCAGAGGTATCACCATCACTGGAGGGAGGGTGTAGTGTCAGCTCAATGGGGAATGGCCAAAGGCTGAATCATTTTAGGTAGCATTTCCTGACAAATTCAGCCCTTTAGGCCATTTAGAATCATAGAATGTTAAGGGTTGGAAGAGACCTTGAAAGTTTGTCTAGTCCAATCCCCTTGCCAGAGCAGTATCACCTAGATTAGGTCACACCGGAGCATGTCCAGGTGGGTTTTGAATGTCTCCAGAGAAGGAGTGGGAGCAGATAAATTTGTGAGAAATTTTGTCTCAAATATGCAAAGTTGTAGTCAGCCGTAAACAGAATTGCATAAGGGAAACTCAGGTTCTGCTAGTGGCACTGCAGCCCCCAAAGCTCCGCCTTGGTGAAAACTACATGGAGAGCTCTGTGGAGATGCTGGCCACGAGCATCTGCTCTGTGTCTGTGGCAGACACGCCGCTTGCAGCAGCCGAATGTGCAGCTTCAGTCCTGGAGCCCACCCCCTGCATGTGTGCAGCCCACTCACTAGAGGAAGCACACCTCTGGAGATGCGAATTTGCCTGGATATCGTGGTGTGTTGTGCTCTTTGATCCACAGCGAGTTACCCAACAAAGCTGCATGTTGTGTTTGGGATTCCTCCTCTCCTTGTTCTCATATCAGTGATAATTCTAGCTTGCTAAAAAGAAAAAAAAAAGGTCAGTATTCTCCTGTGAGGTATCTTAAATGAATCTATAGAATGTTCCATTTGGTGTATGCCTTTAACCCCGTATCTTGTTGAAAACTTAGATGTCCATCTGTTTCAGCATAATGATATTCCATCCTATATCAAAGAAAGTGTGACTTTCCACAATCTATCAAAGGTATATTAAGATTAAAATTCTTCATTGTTTATGCCTGACAGCTGGTCAGTTTTCCTTTTCTTTCTCTAAATGATTCTTTTTTTGCATACACTTCCACTAGTTTTTCTTTCGCTATAGGAGTAAACTCAGCTCATACTCATAATCCTTTGCTTTTGTTAATTTGCTTCTTTGAATTTCTGTTGGGGTTTTTTTGGTGTTGACATCTGAAGCAAATTTTCCTCTTTTCTTCACATCCCCTCTGTGGTTTTACTTCCTCCTAAAACTGCCTTTACTTTTTATTTTTCCTCTTTTATCCCTGTAAATCGTTACTGAGTCGTCCTCCCCCCTGTTCTCACTAGTGCTCTGGAGCAATAGCTGCACAAAAAATTCCATTTCATTGGTGCTATTTCTGGACGCTGCCATCTGCCAGGTTTTACTTCCATTTCAAACAAACTTTCAGTTCGGTTTCATCTTTCATTTGGAGGCACAGCTGCTCATGAATGCTTGGTAATCACTGGTGTGCAGCCCGTACCTGTAGCAAAATATATAAAGGAAACAGAGCAAGCTATATATTCCCAGCTTGTTAGATATTAAACAGGTTAGGCAGGAAATGGGGACTCTGTTATCTTTGCTCGTGCAGATCTTTATTTTATAAACAATATTTTCTCAAAGGGCTAATAAAGAAGAGCAGACACAGTAGAAGGATTACCAAGCTCCTCTTAGAGTGAACCTTTGCCAAGAACAAGTTTATCAGGGCAGTGCACGTGCAGGGGGCTTGGCATAGTGTTAATTTGCCGCTACCGCCAAATTAACTGTGCTCTACTTTGTTTTCTTTCCAATTTTACATCCTTGATTACATATTCATAAAACTGTCCTTCCTTCCAAGCATAAATACAACTGCTTTGAAAATATAATTGTGTGTGTTTATCAAGCACCTAATTTGTTTTACTTGCCAGCTACTAATTACATAGGAAATATAAATGAATTGCAGGACATATATTCCATTTGAAACACGAACAGAAAAACTTTCCAAATCAGAAAATTGAATGTAAGTTGCAGCATGGGACATGCAACATGCGGTACTGTCTCCAGCAGTACTAGTCAAAGAAAACAAACATTTGAGCTGATAGCAATTTTAAATTTGTCAAAACACACTGAGTGATGTGTTAGTTCTGTTTAAAGTGAATTGTTTTGGTAGTTTTGAGAGTTTCTTACATAATCTAAGTCTATCACTGCTAAAACTTGTTTATAGCACAGCCGAGAAAATTAAATGCAAACCAGACTGAGAAACATGCTAGGGTTTGGTTTTATCCACCATGTTGTTCATTTTATGTCTCATCCATTTTCCGAAAGAGATATGTAAATTTTGTCTCGCTTCTGAGTTGGATTATTGTACCATCGCAATCCATTCAAAGTAATAAAATGAGATTTAATAGACTATGTTAGTTAATTGTTTAGGAAACATGGAGTTTTAATCACTGTGACAACCACAGATCTGGGAGCAGAGAGCAGAATGTCTTTTGCATATGTAACAGCTCATGCAGAATTTTGGTGTTAGCCAGCAAATTTCAACTTGCACACCAGTCTTAAAACTACTGCTTAGAATTTACACAGCACTGAACAAACATTAGCTAATTAAGCTCAGTAACACATTTGTTCGGTAGGTCACTAAATGTAGATACAATCCAGGATATTTGGAATTTCAGCAGTGAGAAAGAACAGCAGTGACTTTTTAAAAGGAAGCTGATGCTAATAGAGCATGTGATGAAGAAACTGATTATCCAACAGGAGTAGAGTTGTAGATTGTAATGGTATGACAACTCCACAGCAGACAGGGGGCTGAACTCATTGTATTACGTGCTTGTAAATGAGTTCTTTTGTAGGTTATTTCAAACACATTACTGGATTATCTAGACAGGTATTTGGGAACCATCAGAGTACTAGATTTTTCCTTTAGTTTGCTGCAGCCTGATATTGATGTTTGTGCTAGAAATACATATTTACTTCCCCTTTCCTGTGAAAGTGTAGGGAGCAAAGATTCCTGCCTCATGGTGTATGATTTGCTTTCTAACCCTTGAGTATTTTCATATTGGAAATACCAACCACACAGAAGCACAACTTTCAAAGATAAGAGATGAGTGTGGTATTGACAGATGGGTAGCAAATACTGTGATTATACATAATATGTGTTTGATCTGGGAATTTTATTGTGGTCTGGATGCAGATTAGCACTGGTGAATAGCATCTGACCTCGAATTAGGTTGAAAGACTTCTTTTGATTTCAGTGTACTCCAGCTTAGATCCTGTAATGGTTTTTGTACAGGTTGCCCTCATATGCATTAACTGAAGATGTCGACGCTTCAGACTTGCTTATGCTTGTCCCGCTTTCTCTCTATTTTTACCTTTCATGATTTTTATTTGTACATAGTTGCGTCAGCTGTCACTGGAGGAAGAAGTTGGGGAGAGTTTCTAATGGTGTCTGCTGGAAGGTTAGGATATTTATTATTAATAAGCAGGAAAGGTGACTGAACACAGGGAATCTAGAAATAAACCTGTCTAGTATCCAAGGCTAGTGTGGTACCAGTGTGGCAAGAATGGAGAAATAAAATTTTCATGATGAATATTATTTCATAATATTTATTGCTTGCATGGGTTATAGTGCCTTTTGCCTGGAAATCCAATAGGACAGTTGGACAAATTAAAATGTAATAAGCTGTTATAAATAAGAATGAGATAAGCAGAAAGGTATTGATTTTCTCCAGTCATAGAACATTTAAACAGAGAGAGTAGCAGTTGAAGTCTTTTTGCAAATAGGATTCCCTGACTATGTATAAAGTGTATGCAGTTCCCATCTCTGACATTCCTTATTTCCCTCCTTTTTATCTACTTGAGTTAAGAAAATACATCTCAAATTGTTAACCTTTAAGATCACAGTGGCTCTAGGGGAGTGTCTGGAGGTTTGGGGTAAGGACTAATGCACTTATTTAGCCATGTAAATGAAAGTAGGTTTTGGCCCAGGTTGTTAAATGCTGTACAGGTCTCAGCGACCTCCTACACTGTCTTCTCTTTCTTTTTTCATCTGGTGAAAGGAGAGGGTAAAAGATCATTCTCAGCTTGTTTGCGAAGCCAGTTTATGGATTGTATTTCCCAGTGGTTTGTGTTACACAAGATTATTTTAGTAGCTGTTTCGAGTGGTAGAAATGTCCTTGGTGCCATCAACTTAAATTTTGTCAAAACACAGTAGCATGCTGAAAGTGCATAATTAGAGCGTTTCAGCGGCAGCGGTGATGGAATGCTCATTCTCGTGGCATTTCCAGCAAGGCTCACAGAGGTGCTAGGTCAAAAGATTTGTTTTCTTCCTATTACTTGTAAAGACTCATTTTTATAGTGCTGTGTATAGGCATTCTTACTTTGCAGTTTAAGAGCAGAAAGAACCTATGTAACTTTTTTTTTCTTTTCTTCTTTTTTTGTTTCCTTTTTTTTTTTTTTTTTTTTAAAGTAATGTTTTCCTTCCACTTCACCAAAGTATGCTTGGATTGACCTTGGTGCCTTGGTTAATTTGAGCATTCTCTTCGTCATCTTGTGTACTGAAAGAAGAAATTAGAGAGAGAGTTGTCCCCAGAACACGAACTTTGTTAACTAGTAAGGACATGAGATGGGGAAATCCTAAATAATTCTAGGAGATAAAGCTGCAGACTAAGCAAAAAAACTCCAAAGCAGCTGCTGAGGTAAAACAGTGAGGTTAAATATCAGTTTTCAGGTTTGCTGGGCATTTTAATGTTGAAACAGAAACACTGACACTTCTCAGCACCATATTAGTGTTCTGAGTAACCTCAGGTGCAGTCTTTGTTCTAGCTATAGACAATTTCTGAAATTTCAGAACTTGGAAAGAAAAAAATATGTAGATTCTGACCAATGTCTTATAGGCCCATAAGGGAGAAGAAGAGAAATCGTTCCTGAACCTCACAGGAGTCTACGTTTGCCTTATGATATAAAATTCAAATAGGTGAGATATCCTCATGTAAAGCTTCAAGGAATATGCAGAAACTGTAGTTGGTGCATGGGCAATGTAATTTCTCCAGGCTGTCAAGGATGAATCTTGTGCAGCACTTCAGATGATATATGGTTTTAAGAACATCTTTTTTAAAGTGTTTCATCTCATTTTAAAGGCTTATGTTGGGAGAAGTCTATCACCTTCAATGAAAAACTGTTCCAGTGTTTAATTATCCTTTGTGATAGCAAATTATTTCTTATTCCAGGCTGAATTTCTATGACTTCAGCTCCCATCTGTTGGGTCTTGTTTTTCCTTTCTCAACAATTTTGAAAAGCTGCCACCACAGCTCTCTCTTTCACCTGTATGTACAGTGATGAAGTTAGAGATGAAGCTTTTCTTGAGAGCTAAATATACTTAATGCCTTAAGCCCTGCACTGTAAGGCATGTTTCCCAGCTAGTGAATCACATTTGTGACTCTCCTTTAAACTGCTCATCATTTTTTCACATCTTCCTTGAATTAGGCTGGGAGCAACAGTCTAATAAAAGTTTCACCAATCCTAGGCTTAGAGGTGATACTGACTTTGTACTTCTTCAGTTGTCTTCTTTTTAAACGCTCAGGAATGGAATTAGTCCTTTCTGCCGCTGCAGGCTATTGGGAAATCATCTTGAAGCAACTACCTTTGATGGTCCCTAAGCTTTTCTCTACCTCTGTGTTTGAGCACTGTGACTTGTCTTCAAATGTATTAGATGGAAAAGTGACAAATTTAAATGTATTTTACTTACAGTATTTAACTGGCAGTAAATACTGAGTTAATACCATCTGTTAATCTGTAAGATGTGTAGTCACTGCTGTCCTTTCTGCACGGCCTTTGCCATTTTACATACACAAACTAAGCTGACAGTCCTTTCTCCCTTTAAAATTCTTCTCCTTTCTGAGACTTTAAAAGTCTCAGTGGTTTTGAGGGATCTGTGGCTCTCTGCTCAATATCTGGCCCTGT
Organism: Todus mexicanus; assembly: GCA_013389965.1. Taxonomy (NCBI): domain Eukaryota; kingdom Metazoa; phylum Chordata; class Aves; order Coraciiformes; family Todidae; genus Todus; species Todus mexicanus. The sequence goes on along the minus strand of WEIS01008845.1, from coordinate 15,782 downwards.
TAATTTGGAAACAGCAGTAGCTTAGGCTGGCTCATTTGCATCTTCATGATAATTCCTTTTTTTCTTCTTCTTTCATTCACAATGTTATCAATCAAATACAAACCAGAAACATCTGCTCAATGTTTCTACATTGATTTAAAAAAATAATAAAAATGTCTGCTCAAGTAATGGATTTTTTCCTCATCTAGAATTCTCTTTTTCTCTTATGTCTTCAAGTTTTGTACTGTATTTAACCTATTGGCCAGTCATAGTTCATTGCTTTAACTTGAGTATCTGACGCTATTACTTTAGAATAGTAACATGTTACTAGCTAGCTTAGTTTTCCTTCACCTAACACACAAAGTCCAGATTGTATTCTTATTTTCATATTCCCCTTTCACCAGGATACTTGCAACAGTATAATTCTTTCGAATACACCACTGAAATCCTAGCTCTTTGACTAAAACTACTTTTTAGATATTTTCGTTAATTTTGTGAATGTTAGGTACTAAAAGGATGAAATGTAGAAATAAAAAATTGAATCTGAATTCCCCTAAAAGGTGAATTTTCATTGCTTTTCAGTGGAATTTGGGAACCCATTTCTCCTTAGCCTCCCTGAAGATCATAGTCTAAATCTGGACAAATACTCTGTTACATATGGAGAATTAGCTTGCAAACTGTTCATTTTATCCTTTTATTCCCCTGAAATACCATGGAGACACTTAACATTTTATTCTGGATCTAGTGATAATAACAATGTTCCAGCAATAGTTTCCTTTTTTTCATACAGGGAAGGCATATGAATCTTCAGTTTTTTCCTGCAGCTAGCTGAAGGTCTGCAGCAACTTTTCATTTCACCTTCAAATGGTCTCTGTTGTCCTTAGTTTCCTCACAACAAACAAACAACCAAGCAAACAACAATAACAACAAAAACAAACCCAGCAAAACTTTGAGTTAAAAGAAGAAACTGAAATACAAGATAAATTCCAGGCAGCAGAAGCCTGAGCTTGCTGTGACCCTGCATTTACCTCTACATTTGTACTATGGTGATGCTCCAGTTTAGCTGCAAAAAAGACTTTCTGAAATGAGGCAAAATGCAGCATTAGACCTTGAGGCAACTATTACGTGCTCTTAATACTCCCCATGCTTGCAGTTGCAAGTACACAGGCAGCAGGTCTGTCCCTTGGCCCCATCTGACTGCTCACTTTCTGTGAGGCCAGTATTAACACTCCCTTTCAGACAGCAAGCTCTTTTTTAGTATAATTAAAATATTATTATATCGTTCCACATCCTGCATGTTGAAGCTTGTCTTGTTTGGTTAAACAGATGCATCAATGACATTGTTGCCAGGGCATGTATTGTGGCTAGTGAAGCCATTTCCCCTGGTGATTGATCTTTTCTGTTCAGACACATTGACCATATGATTTTAATGGTCATTTGGAGATGCAGAAGCTATTTCATGGATGGAAGTAAAATGCAAATCAAGAGTTGACAAGTAAAGTTTGCAACAGCAATGATTACAAGAGCAGTAGGGAGAAAGAAGCATCTTCACGATCAAGAGAAAAAGAGAGGTTTTTAAAATGAGTCAAAGAAAAGAATGAGCATCTGACTCTTACCTATGTGTGTCCCTCAGGAGTCAGCCAATGTAACTGGTGGGATTACAGATGGAGCAGGCAGGAGATCTGGGCATACTGGTTTTGTTTCATGAGGTAGATGACTCAAGGGCACTGAGCCCTGGTCCTGGTTGTTGCAGCTTTGTATGATGCAAGATCTTGAAGCTCAGACAGGCTTGTTCTTGGATAATCAGTGGTTTCAGAAAGAGGCAGCTCTCCATGTCTATCTTCTGAAATAAATAATAAATACTTTTTTTTTTTAAATCTGGGTTTTGATTTTAATCTCAGCAGCACTATTCATTGAAGAATTTATGAGAATTTAATATTGAAATGGTTTCTGCTGAATAGTATGATCTTTGAATCTCATTGTAATTTCCTGAAAACTCCTTCGGCAAAAATCTTTGAATGATTGATGCATTTATGAAAACATATCTCAAGCTGCAAAATGTTTAGATATAAGTGTCATGCCTGCAATATAAAAAAATAAATCTTATATAATTATTTTCATGGTTAGAGTGAGGGTGAAAGAGACTAGGAACCTGATTCTGCTAGAGATGTGAGTGTTCTGGAAGTAGGCCAGGACTGGGACATTTTTCCAAAATGTTAATGAGTGGGACCTCAAGCCTCTAGGCTCTTTATAAATTTAAAGCAATTGCAATTAAAGCTACTGCAGGAGTCTGCACAGAAGGATCTTGCTACAGCATGCTGTCTTCTTCGGATTGTCTGTGTGGCTACAGTCACAGAGGGCTGCGTTTCTTTACCAGTCTCTCTGATATTACTCACTGTGCCACTGATGCAGGCTCTGCTGCATCCCCAGCCTGCTCCACGTACTCATTAGCTGTCATTAGCACTCCACTGGCACCCGCTCTGTGCAAAGCCTGCGCTGTACCAGGTGCTGTGCCTGTGTACACAGACATACAGCAAAACTCAGTCCTTGCTGTGACGACTGAATGGCTCAAGACCTGCTCCAGGCTTTGCCTCCACGCAGAATTGTGCTGTTTGCAGTGGGGATCTGTGCAGGCTGCGTTTTCGAGGAAGCAGCAGCTCATTGCAGGACAAAGAGCCAGGAAAGGGAAGGGTCCCACAGGAGGAAACACAGGACTAGGCTCTATTCTAACAGGGAAGATGCAGGACTGCTGTTACAGAGCCCTGCAGTGATGCCGACAGCTCCCAAGTTTCCCAGAGAGGACCTGATGTGTTCACTGCCACTACTCCTTGTCCTCATACAGGTCTGACTGACTGTAACCTGTCACGCTTAGAAACAGGCCCTTGATTTCCCAATACCTGATCCAATGCCTAAGGCACAGTCAATGTGTTTTAAAACAAGATGACAGTGGACAGACAGCACCGCAAAGGGAATGTCCAGCAGCACCATGAGCTGTAATTGGATAGGGATAATTCCCTCCTGAGCAGTGATCTTTCTTGAGGAAACGGTCCCTTAACCAGTAACACGATTATTGACACCACAAATCTAATAAACACCACAGCAGAAACTTAAGCAGGCTTGCAGCCTGAATTCACAAACAAAACTCTTCTTCGGTCTGTGCTGTGACGATGGAGTGAGTAGTAGCACACTGATGCAATATGTGAGTTACCTGCAGCTAAGGTGTAGCTTTGTTTCTGTACCTAAACTTGGTAACAAACCGCAGAACATCAGTCATACAAATCCTCATTGCCTCTCTGAGAGAGAATAAGACAAGATCTTGACAGACATAGAGTTTGGCTTTCCTCAAAAAGTGAGCCTGATTCACCCCCAGTCTTCAGAGAGAGGTCTCAGGAAGCTAATGCTGTATGGAGAAGATTAGTCTGAGGGACTCCTACGCGTATGGTTAATTTTGTTGTGAACCTTATTTGAATATCAGGCACCAAAATGGGGAGAGCACAATAGAGCTTTCATTTTCGTACACCTTTGAAATTAACAGGGATTTTGCTCAGAAAGAAAGCTCTTTTGGTTTCTGAACTGCAAAAATGGGATTCAGGCACCTTTTAATTTTTCTTCTTTATATTTGGCAGTTTTTCAACACAAAGTCAGCTGAACATTGGCTAAAAGAGATAAAGGAAGTATTTGACTTACTCAGAGATTATTTCTTCGGCAGGTATTGTCCTGCAACATTCCGGATTTCTTGCTTAAATCTGTAATGAATTTAGTTCATTTGAGAATGAAGTGGAAAATTCCCATCAGAAAACCTAGAGCTGAGGAGCGTATTAGATATGTGAGGGGCGAGAGGAGATGCTGTGTCTAAGAAAAGGTTAATATTAGAATATTGGTGTGAGGGGAGGAAGCTAAAGCAAATGCCATGGGAACAGGGCCGAAACTGCCATGGAAACAATAGGAAGATAATGGAAAAGTCAATTTTTCTCTAGTAATGGCCGCTACAGGACATCTAGCAGAGGAGGAAGACTTCAAGCATACCTTATTCCTTTCCTCTATTGCTAAGCAACATGCTCAGACTTCAGCTGTTTTGGCTCAGAGTGGAAACAATGAAGAAAATGTGTGTGTGGTAGGGAAGAAGGCGGTAGGTGACACAGATCTCATTAATGTAAAGAAAGCATGTTACCAGTAGGCCTCATTTGCCAGATTTTCTGCTTTACAGTTACAGGTGTTGACATGGAGTTTTGGGAGAAATCTAGACATTAGGAGCCTGGATTCTTTGTGTCTGGCTCTGCTATTAAGCCCAGGCTAGCACTGCTTCTGTCCCAGCAACATCTCTCACCAGCAGGACAGCCAGAGTCCATCAGTTTCTCCTGTAGGTAACGGACCGCCAGAGTGGCACAAGGGGAGCAGGACATGGGAAAGGTTATGGCAGAGTTATGAACATCTTGCAACCATTGTTTTTCCTTAGGCTACCAAGGAATTTTTTAAAGTGACCAGGATTTGCTAGGATCGCTTTTAAACTTGAATTATACTGGGGAGAGCTAAAGATTGGTTAGAGTGACACAAGCCTTGCTGAGTGTGGAGGGAAGTGGCAGCTGGGGTTGGACTAGATGATCTTTTGAGATCCCTTCCAACTCCTAGCATTCTTTGATTCTGTGATCTCTTGTGGCCTTCTTCCTCTTGTAGGAAGCCATGTGAAGAGCAATTATTAGTGATTGTTCCCTCTTTGGGGCAGTGTTGCAGGCTGAGTGGAGAGCGCTGTGGGACAGAGTCACTGTAACTCTACTTCCTCAGTTGTTGATTAAGGTAAAGAATATTTTGTCCTTTTTCTTTTTTAATAAGATTTTTGTGTTGCTTTCTTAAAAAAAAAAAATTTAACTGACAAGATCCAAAGATTTGGATTTGGGTGTGATTCTGCATAATCTTCTACATTTTTGATAATGGTTATGAAAAAGAGTATAAACCATAGATCCAGCACTTGCTATGGCATATCTCTTCTGCCCAGTGTGCCACAAAGTACTGCTCAGGGACTAGTTAGGTTTAGGTGTGTTACTCTTGCACTTGACCTTCTGTGGAAGATTTTTTCTGAGTTCTTTCTAATTTTCTGGGCTGCTTAATATAGTCTTATCTCCCCCGTTACATAAAGTTGATCCTTCATTAGGTCCCTTTGGAGTACTCAGTCCTCCAACAATCAGTAATGACTTATTATCAGCCAGCGTGAGCAAGAATGGGCTTAGCGTAATACCTAATTATAGCTGTAAATTTTTTTGTTGCAAAATCAACCTCTCCCCCCTCAACCTTTAAAATCAACCTCTTCTGACAAGCTTGGCCTTTAAAATGCTTTGAAGTTAAATTATGCAAAGAGAGGAAATCTAGCAGAAGATGCTTTTCTGACATAAGCCGTGACATTTTTATTCAAACTTCTTCATCCACTGCCAAATATACTGAATGCTTTGGTGACCAAACCAGAGGTGACCAGAATTTTGTGTCATATTGCTTATATAATTGAACACTCCTTTACTTCATGAATATCAGGCATTGAAAGTGTTCACAGAATCACAGAATACCAGGTTGGAAGGGACCTCAAAGATCATCTAGTCCAACCTTCTAAGGTAAAGAAATCTACTTTAAATGAGATTGCCCAGTACCCTGTCAAGCTGAGCCTATCTAAAGCAGGGGAATCCACCACTTCCCTTTGGAGATTGTTTCAAAGTCTGACTGTTCTCATGGTGAAAAATTTTCTTCGGGAGTTCTGTTGGTAACTCCCCAGGAGTAATTTGTACCTATTAACCCTTGTCTTTTCCATGGGACTCTTTGGAAAAAGGGAGTTTCCATCTTCTTGGTTGCGGCCCTTTATGTGCTGGTACATGAAGTATTCAGTTAGAAATCAGAAGAGTCCTGAAATGACAAAAGCTTTTCTCATCAACCAGCTCACACAGAAGTGCGTAATCCACTTCTGAAACTATGGAGACACAAGGCTTTGTCAAGACAGGAGCTGCAAATTCCTTACTAACCCTAAACTAAGCTGGTATTTTTCTCTCTGTTGCTTTGAACTTGATCTTTTGGAAAGGTTTCATCCCTCAAATTAGCTCAAATGGAACAATTTAATTATTTGTCACAGCTCCTCTGTATACACAGAGCCTGAATTTGTCACTAGACACCAAGTCGGCTGCAATCACAGCATCCACCAGTTGCTCAGTTGTAGGCACAACGCTGGGAGCTATTGCATTATCAGCAGCAGTTCATAGGATAATTCATCATGGGAAGGAGGTTTTCTGCCAGGACAGCATGGGCAGAGTGGTTTTATGGTGAAAAAAAGTCTTGGCTTTGACTTTAGGGGAGCTTTCTTTGACTTCTAGATTTGTCACAGACACTTCCAATTGTAGTTATGTCTAATCTCTGTTCCCAGAACAAATGTTTTCCATAAATAATATAATTAGCTAATCTTGTAATAGTGTAATACTTTCTGTGACCTTTAAAGTGGGTATGAATTTCAAGCCACCTTTTCTTATACTTTATTTTGATTTTGTAATGAGAGCAAGAAGATGCAGTACCATTGCTAGTCCCTGGGAGTCACAGTTTTAATACTTATTGCAGCTCTAGAAGCATCATCAGCTGGATGTCAGGAAGGCAGTATTGGCTGTGACCCTTCTTCTGAGGAATTCTTCTCAAAGAAAATGCCACTTCTGCAAAAAAAAAAAAAAAAGTTTCTGCAAAAGTAAGCATTTCTTCCCTCATCAAAAGCTTACATTCTGCTAAATGTTGCAGATTTTCTGGCACGATTTTCAGTTTTTAGTTCTGGGTGGGTTTTGATCTGAAACTGATCTCTTTTCAGCCCCACTGTTGAATGGCTTGAAAACAAACCATGTAACCATGTTTCCTTAAGAGCAGCTCCAGCTGCGGAAGTACCTGAATGTAACCGGTACTCAGTTACCTCACTCTTGTGCACAGATGTGGTTGAATTTTTTTCTGTCCGACTGTTTGTTCAGTTAATCACACATTTCATGGAGCTGTGCTGATTTCATTGAACAGTTCTGATGCGAAAATTATAAACACTTTTTAACGTTATATTGCCAGGCTTGTTTAAAAAAAACAACAACCAACTATAAGGTATTTTTGTATTATAAAAACATTTTTGTCCCATGAGGAATTTTAAGCTTCTCAGTTTGAATAGGAATTTGAACATCCTCAATCCTGAATTTTGGGATGGGGAGACTTAAAAATCTTCACAATTCTAACTAAAGGCAGTTAGAAAGCTAATGAGCTTCTTGGGGGAAGATCGTAGCATAGAAAGGCGTTGCTCCTTTTTGAAGGCAGGTGAAATGGAATGGAGTATTTTAAGTGTTTCGGTCACTATGACCTGCAAAGCTTTGACTATAGCCAAGAGCTAAACCCAGCAATCCTGAATACACATTTACTTTGTTGCTTGGAGACCATGATCCTTTTCTGAAGGGTTTAGAAGACTGAAGCAGAAGTTCTGACTCTGGTTTCTCCTGTGGCCAGTGGGCTTTTTGGACAACAGGTCATAATATGAAAGCACCACTAATCCTGGCTGCTTTTCATGGCTGCAAGAAGAAACCAGGGTATTTGTGAAGTGCATTTGGTGACTTAGCAACAGTACAGAGAAACTTATCCATAGAGTAATAAAATTTCCTGGCATGGATAATAAAAAAGTAATGATGACTGTGTATACCAATGGATAAAGACTAAATATCTGGAGGTTAAATGTCACAAACATTGCTTTTCTGTGGAAAACATTGTTACAGCAGCTGCCATTTGATACAATCCATTGAAGTCATAGGATTTTAAAAAAAATATTTAAGCTGCTATACTACATATGATTTCTATGATTTCATGTAGAAATTCTGCTTCTGCTATCCAATAGATGAATCCAAAATCTTCAGTTGTATAACCGAAGTGCAAGGATCTGATTTGCAAAACCTTTTAGGCATTTAGATCTATTGTAATAAACATATCACTGAAATCAATAGCAATGAGAACTTTAAGTGTATTAATTATTTTGTAGAATACAGAAAATTGAGTGTGTTGTCAATAACCTTAAATTCGTCAGACTTCAGGATTCATATCTGAGGTGATTGTCTTTTTTTTTTTTTAATTTTAGAAACAACTTTATTAAATACAAACAATGCTACACCTAGTTTGGTGCCTTTAAGAGTAACTCAAGTCTGTCCAAACCAACATCCTGCTGTAAACACATATCTATGTCCCCTCGCCTTCCCTCAGCAGAAGTCTGAGCAGATGGATGAGCTTTGTGCATGCCCTGAGGTGAACCAGCTTTGAGATGTGCTCAGAGCATGGTGCAAAGTGACTTGATTTAAGGGTCCTCCACTGAGATTGCTCGTCACCAATCCATATTCCCCACCAGGGATTTGCTGCAGCTGATACTGGAGATAGTGCTCAGAGAGGCACATCCCAGTGTGTACTGGTCTATTGATGATCCGCATTATATCCCCACAGTAGAGAAAAGGCAGTGTCATCTTTGTGACGTATTCCTGAAGGAAGGTAAGAGATGATTACTAATTTAGCAGTGAAACAAGCAGCAAACACTCTACCAAAGCAGAGATTTTGGTGTTGTATGTGGTAACCTTTAACAAAGTTGTCAGTACAGTTTTTTGCAGTGCTTCCCAAGATACTGCTGCACATTTTTGGTTGTAGGGGCTTTAATTCCTTAGGGGCAGATTTTGTATTAAAGGAAGCAAACCATAGACAACTTGCAACACGATTATTGACTTACTGTGCAAAACATGCATGGTATGTACAGTCCAGGTTTAAGTATGTTTGTTGGTAAGTATGGTTATTTAGATCACCTCTGAATGTGAATTTGAAGGGGCTGGCAGAGCCCAGTGTGGCTCTACGAGTGTGGCTGGCGCAAAGATCTTGGTCCTGTGTCCAGACAGGTTTTGTCTGTTTCCTAGGAGCTGCGTCAGCTCAGGGATGGCTGCTGGCTTCGTCCGACTGCATGTGCTGCACTGGAGCTTCTGGACACTGCCTGCCTCAGGGTTTCTTGCTGTGATAAATATGGATGTCTCAGTTTTCTCTGGGATTTCTGCACATTTATCACCTTATTTTTGTCTGTTACTCTGGATTAAAAAGGATAGGTTGCTAGTTAAAGCATTATTTAATGTAGTTTTTGCTAAATAAAGAATTAGTTAGGCCTAAAGGTGAAACATTGAGAAATTTTTCCAGGACAGAAGCCAGAAAGGCACATGGAGGTCTTCAGTGCTGAATCTTTCCTAAGAGTTGCTAATGGAAATGATTATTTCCTTTTTCATCTTTTATGGTGTTTGTTTCTGGTGCTGGAAGCTGTGGCAAAAATCCTTAATCCCATCTGAGACCACAGTAACTCATGGCAGAGGGCCCAATAGGGCATCAAGTCACTGCCAGGATTTTCTGTTATCTAAACAGTTGTATAGTTTAATCTCATTCAAGATGCAATATCTAGGAAACATTTTGCTAAATATTGCCAGGACAGGCAGTTTTATTTGTTTTACAGAAAGGGGACTGATGGAAGGGTTTGGAGAGGAGCTGAGCCAAGCTGTTAAGATTACAGGAGGAACAGAGAGTTTTTCTACACTGTATTTTTCCCTGTGATTTCAGGTCTTTTCCAGCTAGCTGCCTTTCTAGTTACTACTGCTTAGTCTGACCTTTTGGGATCCTCTTTAGCAGATATGACTTCCTCAAGAAGGAATACATGAATTTGCAGATATACATCCAGCAAAACCAGTGATTTGTGTGTGATATCTCCTAAAGAGAGAAATTCATGAGCAAAACCCTCTCTCTGCATAGAAAAACCGAGTCATGTGTGGTTATACATTGAAGTCTCTAAGAGGATGACTCTTTCAATATCTGAAACTACACTTACGTATCCATTGGCCTCCAGGATGGAGGTTCCCTGGGGACACAACGTGCTGCAGTTATACATGTTACCAGGTATGCTAAGTGCTGAATGTCTCAAAGATGCTGGTAGGAAAAGTGGTGCAGGCAGGTCAGGATGGGGTCTGTGGTTGTGCACACTGAGTAGTATCTTTCTACTGATCTGGTTTTGGCTGAAGATATCTGGCTAGCTGTCTGTTCAGGGACCATGAGCTGGGTGGACTTATGTTTACTTTGTGTTTGGGAGGAGGCCTGTCAGAGATCCAATGCTCTATAGCCTGAGTAACCTTTTATCTTTCAGATAAGCGAGTTATTTCTGGCAGAAAACAAGGGGATCTTTAAAGTCTTGAAGAGATACTATATCCAGTATGATTGTGGTGGTGGTGGTGGAAATGCCTGTTGGAAGCAGCTTTGGTGAAGGAAACATGACATCTTTCCCTGTATTGCAAATATACCATCTATTCCCTGTGACAGCGTGGTCCAGGTAGACTGCTGTACCCACTCTTCTCTTGAAAAAGAAAAATAATTGTTTAATTGACTTTGTTGAGAATAAGACCAGGCTCGGCTTCTGTAAATTACCCCTTAGGGCTGCCAGTTTCCTGTGATTTAAATCCTGTGATTCCTTCATGAATCTTCATGAACCTTTATCCTTGAGAAACAGATAGTTGCTGGCTGCGTGGAGAGCTGTCACCGGTGGGTCCAGCTGCCTTCTGTGGAAGGGCTGAGTGCAGACCTCTGGAGACGGCAGCGAGACACACTTCAGAGTAGCTTTCTCCTGATGTGCAAAACATAGGGAAGGGAGAGTCATCCAAATTGGAGGAGCAGCTGGTGTGTCCTGTTCTCCATCATGCAACAAAGAATAGGCAGGGACCAGATAGTGTCCAACTTCTGCAAAGGCAAATGATGATGTTCTGCCTATAAATGAGCCTGGTTTACAAGGTACCACGCAATTCTTATAAAAATATCTGCGTTTAACTGGAACAGCATGAACATCGTGGTGTATCACAGCTATTACCTCAAGCCTAGCTAGCAGCAATTTAATGATGAAAGTAATGTAGATTAAACAAGATCTCATTTGTGAAATTTCATTTAAAGATCTTCAAAAGAAATCAATTTTCGATGTGGCTTGTTTTGTTTTCTAAAATGAAATCACATCTGTGTTTTGTTTGGTGCTATGACTCTGCTACCAGACAGTGGCATTTGTCATCATGGTAAATGTCTTGGGTAGGAGAGTAGAGTAAATCTGTAGCAAAAATAAGTGGTGTATTTGTGTTTACATTTGGAGACGACTACGAGTTTTTATGAACCACCTCAGGTGTAGCAGCTGCAGCTTCTTTGGGAGGATATTTGCTCTCATATTAAGGGGATGGCAAGTTGAGGAGAACAATGAGCTCGTATTTGGCTAGAATTTACCAGGCTCTATTACAGGCAGGATGATGTATATTAAATAGACCCAACTTGCTGATATAATTTTGTCCCTCTAGTAATAGAAAGGAGCCCATTTAATGCCTGTATTTATGGTCATTGCTCCATCCTCCTACACCGTGTGGAAGAAAAGCAGCTCCGATAATACATGTATGTATTAAAGATCCAATTTAAGTTCGTCCACTGCTTGCAATGGAATAGGCTTTCAGTGAGGCTGCTGTGGCTTGTCTTTGCTGCTTTTCATTATCACTCAACTCTATGACATTTACATGTATTCCGGGTCAGTTATAGCCAGAGCGGAACCAGTTCCTGGTGACCATATCCCTTTGAAAATAGGACTATTTCTCAACAGCAGAAACTGAAATTCTGCTTCATCAATTTCTGCCCAGTCCTAAGGGTAAAACAAGGCCTTGAGAAGTTGAAAGCTTTCTGTTTGGAAATGTCTGAAGCTGGGTAGCCTGTTCATCTGGGAGGTGGTAAAGTCTGAGGCCCTTTAAACGCCGCTGCATTGCCATTTTATTTATTATTCATTCAATGAGTGTATCAAAGAGCTACAGGCACCCATCTGTCATTCTGAAGCCTGTCCCATCAATTTGAACATGCGGCTGCACAAAGGGACAGCCTCTCAATATACTCACCTCTGTCCCCGGCCTCCTCAGCAGTCTAGAAAATAAAAATAAAGGCTGATGTATGAGTTAAACACACAAGCAACTATTTCTGTTCTTTCCTGTGGATTTCTTGGTGAAATCTAACCCTTCCCTTTCTCTAAGGGAGGTAAGAAACAACTGACGGGTGCCTCCCAGGATATTTAGTGAAATGAAGCTTTTGATGAATCTGAAAAATATTTATATGTATGAAATGTATATACTCTACAGCCTTTGAAGTCAAAATGCTTTGCTGCCTGTGCCCCTGCTCCTTTGTGCACGGTACCCAAGGGCTGCTAGTCTGGGCACAGTACCTGACCTCAAGGCTAGATGCTGGCTCTGACAGTGTTTTACAACTGTCAACAGAAGCGTTTAGTTTTTGAGTTCGGACTGAAATGGAGTGAAGTGGCCAGACTTTCCCAATGTTATTCAAAAGCTGCACAATGATATTTTTTAAAAAATTATTTATTTATTTTTTCGGATTAGTGAAAAACACCTTGACTGGTTTCTGTCTCAGACAATTGTTTGGGTAACCTGGGAGTTTTCAATCCATTTGCGTTTTTACCCTCACGTTGTTTTGTCATAGCAATGCTTTTACTGAGGCTCTCAAGATTTTACTTTGCATTTGAAATGAGGGGAGTTCAGGGGAGAAGCCTTCAGTGTCACATCTATGCAATCTGTTTAAGATATATTTTTACTCAAGGATCAAGATATAAAGTTAAAGGTACAGTCCTTTCAGTCCATCTTCCTCCTCCCTCCTGTTCAGGTGTGGTGCAAATGCAGATGAGAAGACTTTCACTGAAATCTGCCAACAACTGAAATCGTCCTTCAAGTTTTAAAATAATTCATTGAGATTTCAGTCTTGTTGAGCTCGTTCTAGGGCACTGGATAAATGCATGAGCCACAGACAAGGATACAATTTAATGTGCTTTTTAAGTGCATATTCACAGTTAAAATTGACTTTGTGATTCTCCTTGCCTTTGTAATCTTTGCCTCAAGAAATAGGTTTGTGAATACATTCAGTCTAACCAATATCTCTGTTTAAATCTGAAAACCTATTCTAGGGAGAATTTTTTCCAGTTGCTTGGTCCTGTTACCCAGAATCATGTCTCTTGTGGAGTACCCTATTATTTATGACAACAAGCAGGATGATGATCAGCATAAAACCATAGAACCAATACAAATGCCTCTTACCAAATGTATGCAGAATGTATCCTGAGGCATTAAAGAAGTCGAGTGGATCAAGGAGTAGCTACTACTCTGCAGACATCTGGTAAAAGCACAGATTGATTCTGAATGTCCCCCAGCAATGAAGTAGTGCTAGAGATAAAGAAGTAACTACTATTGTGAAAACATCTGCTAATTTTTATATTAACTGGGAAATTTGCCCTACAAAAAAAATGTTACTCCCTCATTTGCGGTTACCTGGATTGCTTTTTAATTAGGGCTAGTTGGTGCCAGTTGGATAATAGCAAAATTGTCTCAAATTGACACAGTTGTAAAAAATATTCAGCTAATTTAGTTATTATGAGAACTGGTGTGAAATGCCTGAGTCTACTTCCTGACGGCACCCACAGAGGGCCTGTAACTCATCCTCCCCCTCCTCAGGCAGTTCTCCTTGGCTTGGGGAACAGCCTATTTCTGCAGTGTTAGAGCTCTCCGGTGTGGCTGGGTCAGGCTGCATTAGCAGGAGCAAGTCCCTGACTCTCCTGCTTTTCTCATCTTCAGAGGAAGAGGGGGGGAGAAGATTTTAGCAATATGTGGATGTATAGGATATGGAAATTTTCCAAAGAAATGGCTCGGCAGTGGCTGGAGCCCTGGCCTCAGGCATCAAGAAACAAGATGGCTGTCCATGGGGGAGTGATTCCCTCTGCTCTTCACTCCCTTCCCCAAAATTCATCATTTTTCCTTTGACAGCTCCTCTGTATGCTCTGCATTGTGGCTTCTCCTAAACTTCATTGAGCAGCAAAATATAAGTTACACTGCTTCGCTTTGGTATGAAATATAGAACTACTCGGTCCTGAGTGTATCTTCACAGGCGGTTTAGCTCCTTGGGTGTTCCTGGGCTTCTGCGCACCTGAACCTTGTTGTGTGCACCTGGATCTTGTTGTAGCTGCTGAGAAGCAAAGCTGCTTCAGCTGCTGAGAAGCTGGCTCTGCCTACTCTGCCATTTCTGCTTTGTTCACGGTGGTGAAGGGAACATGGAGCCCATCGTTCCTTGTGGCAGCTTTTGTGGGCCTACTCAGCATGAAAATAACTCCTGCTTTTTGTTGGAGGCTGTGCAGTGGGTACAGGAATGGTGAAGCATCTGAAAGGAGCAGACAAGTTAAGGTTTGTACTGCTGGATAGCGGGGCTTTCTGTGAATAACAATGTGTTTGCAAAATATTTCAGGTTTTCAGTGAGGAGCTGCATTTTTTTGTTGTTGTTGTTTCAAATGGAAGTCAGCTTTCAGCTAATATAGATTTATCCACTTTGGGATACAAAATCCTACTTTCCGCTCTATGCTATTTTTCCTGAATGCCACAGGAGACTTTATTTTTCCCTGACAGCTAGCTAAAGGGCACATTTATTTGACAACTCCTTCATCGGTGAAAAAGTAGAGAAGACATTAATCTGAGGCTATATGTAGCACAGGAGTATCAATGACCTCAACTTGCGTACTTCAGAAAATAATAGCGAAAGCTTCTTTCAGTGCTGTGGGGTTAACTGGGACATCAAACTTCTCTAAGTCAGTTCTAGTGTGCAATCTGTGTATGGAGAGAAGTGCTTTTCAGGAATGGATCTGGTCTAAGTGGTAGGGGATGGGGGGGTTGGTAGGAGGAGGGTGGATAAACCCCTAGATGTGGAAGAAAGTTTTGAGAAGTCAGGGGTGTTCTTGAATCACACAAGGTTAGCTCTAACTGCTGGGAGTGCTGGCATTGGAAGTCCTGCCCCCAGGATCCAGTCTAATTAGCTCAGCTTGGATTTTTAAATTATTTATATTGTACCATCATGTAGCAGCCTGGGTCAGGGCATAATGCACACACAATTCAAAAGCAGTCCTTGCTCTGAAGATCTTCGTAGGGAAGGGAAACTACATCAGTATTTCTTACATATGTTATTAGTTATTGGTCCTATGGGGACTTTTCATGGTCTCAGTGGGATATCACATGAAAGTATGGTAAGATGTGTGCCTTGAAGGGACAGCAGTCAAGTAAGCAAACTGCATATGTACCTGCTGTAGTTGAACAGGTGAATGGCCCCTGGAAGTCAATAGACATGTGGCTTATGCTACTATAAAATAAGAAAATAAGCAATGAGAAAGGAGGGGGAAAGAGTAGAGGATTGTGAACATCTTGTGTTCCCTAGCTCAGGGCACAGCCTTAAGTACCAGGAATGAAATCCTGACTCCTCTGAGGATTTTGCAGTTCTGTTATTGACTTTAGTTGAGTCAAGGTTTCCCAAGTCTTTGTTTCCTTTTTATAGCCTTTTATTATGATCCTGAGCAACTGGAAAGATTTGGGCTTCTGCAGATAAATCCTTTTCAGGCACTGACTTTTTTTTTTTTTTTGA
>WEIS01008843.1:0-21905 GCA_013389965.1 Todus mexicanus | reverse complement strand
GGGAGGGAAGGAAGGAGGAAGAAGAGTTCTACCATGTGGTGAGAAACGATGGCATCCTGAACATGAGGCAGTAACGCTCGCTGTGTTAGCATTAGGGAAATACTTCCCCCTGGCTTTGTTGTTATGTATTTTTTCCAGGAGAAGCCCCTAGAGGGAACACTTTGCTAAGCCATGTCGTGAATTACAGCACCTGAAGAGTGTTTCTGTATCAGCCCATGGACAATACCTCACTCGAGTGAAGAGTTCCAGAGGAAAACTGTTTCAAGGCGAAGCGGTGATATGGTCAGACAGCAAGGGGAAAAAACCCACAATGATTAGACTTGGCAAATAAGTATTTTGCCTCTATTTTGTGCCATAGTTTGCCATCGGTGCCTTAAGCACTTGGAATGGAAGCAGAGATCCTTAAGACAACACATCATCAAGCTCCAAGAAGTTTTAAGTAGGTAAAGTCCTATCTGTGCCCTCCCTTCCGTGTGTCTTCCACTGATACCACCTAGTTATACAAGCAGAGATTTATGCACCGCTGATTTTTTTCTTACAGCTCACAAGGCCAAAGAAAACAGCAGTGGGGAAATTAAACATAAATTTTTACCTTGACTGCACCTTTAAAGGAACCCCTCCACTAACAGCCAAGTATTAACTCCTGCAAAAATCACAGCTCAAAGCCCTTTGGGCATGTGTAACATTTCGTATCGCTGTACGCAATGCTAACTTCTATGTCTTATTATATACACGCGCTTGTAACTGAAATAGAGTTGCTGAGGGAACCATAACCTTGAATTATCCTGACTTATTTCAGAGTGCCAAACCTCAGCCACAGGACTGCCGGTGCGTGGGCTTTCCTATTTGGAGTGACAAGGGATATGTCCTGCTGCCTTTTGCTGGCCAAGCCTTCTACTTGTCCCACAGTCATCCTGTGGTGCAGCAAAAGAAGACAGCAGATTCAGTTGGCAGAATTCAGACCTACTTCTTGCAAATATTTATGACATAACATACAAATACTTTACATGTAGCTATAGGATGGTTGGTTTACATGCATGGCTTTAAATATCAACATCCTCGATATGTTTTGTCTGGCAGATACACCAAGAGAGTAGATCCTTGCTGTGAAATGTGCCAAACTCCTCAAAATAGATGCTGAAGGATGGAAATCAGTTCAATTCTGCTTGCTCGATTGGAGAATAACCAAGTCTCTGCTGTTTTAAACACATGAACGCACCGGATTCTTCACATCCCAGACAAAACCAGGAACTGGAATTTAAAGCAGTTTTCCCCTCCTTTTTTATTTTCTCCCATATTTCTCCTCTCCTCCTTTTGTTTAACTGGAAATTCATTGACGTGCGGAAATTTGAACTTATTCTGCACTTTGTGGGTATGAACATCAGCAGCTCTGACACATGTGCTTGTTAAGAGCATAGTTTCAGTGAAGTGAAATCATCTAATCAAATCAAGGTTAGAGTAGCTTTGGTTTTACTTGAGAAGACTCTAAAATCATCGGAATGAAAGCCCTGCAGGAAACAGTCACTTTTTGGACTGGTTTCTCAAGAAATACTGTGAGATTATCTTACCCTTGTCATCTTTTCTAGTGTAACCCACAGGGCAAAGCCAGTCATTTGAGTTCAGGGACTCCAGAAGGAGCTGCTGCCCTGTACTTGGCAGTGACGTGCTTGAGGAAAGCTGGAAAAAGTGACCACCTTGGTGGGGACAGTGTTTGTCACCTCAAGCAAGCGGAACAGAAAATGCCTCTAGGCAAAATCCTTGGCTGACGCGAATGATCTTAGTGTCAGGAACACTTTGTGCTGTCAAAACCTCCCCATCCATGACAGCGATAAAAATCCCCAAACAAACCACAGGAAAAGAAGTGTATGTACAATCTTTGTGGGAAAGCAAAGAAAGGGCGTGTCTCCCAGAACCAGTCGTCGTACGCAGGTAATTCATTTATACAGGTAGGATGTTTTCACTTTAGAGACGTAAGAGAGAAACTAAGGTCATACTGAATGGACGTTGCTTGGAGTGTCTGAAATCTCCCTCCAAACCCAAGTCAATGTAAGAAAAAGTGATGAGGATTTGAGCTGTTGAACCTTTAAAGGAATAAAAGCAAATCGTATTTTAACAAATGGATTAAATTGCTAACTAAAGTTCTGCTGTGCTTCCCAGCTTTCGGTGTAATTAAGCTATTGTATAGCCTGATTATGAAATAAGAACAACGGTGTAGTGCTAATAGCTTCTTTACCCTGGACTTCATGTGGTAGCTTCAACCATGGTAATATGTTTTACCGAATAAAAGAAAACCTGCTTCAGATTGAAATCTTCGTTTCCTTCATTGTTCTCGCAATTCAGGTACTTCTGGTTTTGATTTGTCAAAACATTCCTAATCCAAAGCCTTGAACCACAATGCAACCTGAACCTGGAAAAAGCAACCCCACAGCTATCTATAATTCTGCTTCCAAACCCTGCAGATGCGCCTAATCTTCGCTGACAGTTGAGCCAAAAATCTCTATCCGAAGATCTGCAAATGCTGGGGAAGTATTACCTCTAATCCTCACACTCTGGACCCATCTCTAGTTGTACTAAAAATAAAAGAGTTGGGTGGCTTGACATCAAGTGTTGGACTATGTAAACTACGCTGAAATTGCTTGGGATGATTCATTCTCCCAGTCCTTGCTCACTTCTCGAAGCCGGGGTTGATGAAATCTTATTTAAAGCCAGACCCATACCATTTTTTGTCAAGTGGCATTTGCCCTTCCCCTACAGGATTGCCAATCACCTCGAGCCCCGTATGGTCCAGTAATCCTCAGGATGTCCTTTGTGGGTTGTTGCAGTTCTCTTCCAGAATTAACCTCCGATTTTCCGTAACTATAGAAAAACTTCAGTCAGTGCAGGACAAAAAGTTCTCAGTTTGCAAAGGTGGGGGGTTTTTTTGGTGCTTGAGCAGGCTGAGAACTGAGGAGCAGCCCTGAGCTGTCTGTGGTTTGCAGTTTCCGTGCCTTTGCAAGGGTATCATGTCTGGGGGAAAAAAAAATAAATTAAATAGCAGGATCTGAAGGGTTAAAATGCTCACTGCGTGAAGCTGGCTATCTCCTTGTCCCAGCTGAGACTGGGGCTGAGCCCTGGGAACACACAGGGAGTGTGCTCCCAGTATACTGGGAGTATAAAATGGGTGCGGGGAGGAAAAAGGAACTGGTTTAATCAACCTGGCAAAGTCAAAAGTATCTCCTCCAGACCAGCCCAGTTAGGAACTGGATTGTTTGTCCATGCTGGGAAAGTGACTGTGGATCTAATTCTGCCTTTACTTATGCTTCCCTGAATCAGGGCTGCTGACGTCAAGACGGGTGAGGTGGAGCTAACAAGTCCTAAAGGAGGAGAACAGAAGTTCCACGTTTTCCCCTATTCGCTTGTTTAAAACAAGTGGAATAAGCTGTCAGCACTGAGTAAATAATAATGATGGATAGCACGGCTTAAAGCAACTTTGGCCGAGTCAGTAGATTATCCTTGTTCTCTGCTTTAGACATCACGTTTTGCATGCAGAAGCCACTCGAGCAGGATGGGGGTCACCGACTATAGACAGCCTCAAAGGTTTTGAGAGAATGAGGAAGTCTGCCGGGAGGTTTTTGCTACCACAAGCATCACAAGACACCTTTTCAAATGCAAAAAAACCAAGGCTGCATCACAGAGGAGGTCCTGCTCTGGTGGGATCCCATCTTTCATGGCAGTCCAGCCTGCCCTTGCATGGCTTGAATTGCACAGGTGGATAAATAGGAAGATGAAAGTCCGATGGTTTGCACCAGAACCCGGGAAATTCCACTTCAATTTCAAGAGTGGCCCTGAAATGTTGAGACTCTTTGCAATCACTGAAGAAATGCTTGAGATTTAGCTGTAGAGAAGAACTATTTATACAGACGTCTGTGCATCTGCAGAGCTCCTTGCTCTGAAAAGAGAGATAATGGTTTCTAGCGGAAGAAGAATGAACAGCTGAGTGTAAGGCAATTTCTGCGAGTTTTATTTTATTTTTTATAGCAATATTGCCAACTGGCTTTGAAGATTTAGACCCTATCCCTCCCCATTTCTTTGCAAATAACTTCAGAGAGGGCCAGGGACGAATTTCCTTTCATTACAGTAATTGCAGTTAGAGTCAGTCCAAGCAATTCTCAAAATGTTTATCTGTCAGCACCATCCACTCAGTCCCTGACATTGTGGCCGGCTGGAAAACTACCGCAGCTAAACAACATCCTATATGCAGATCACTTGGGTTTCTTCAAATACCTTGCTGCAATGCAGAGGCAGTTTCTCTACAGTTTTCTGGGTACTCAGGAGAGCATTTGCCCTGGAGTCCCAGCCAAAACCACTCCCAGGGCCAAACACTCCCCTCTGTTGTCTTAGAGAGGGAAAGGGGTTATTTGTTTTTTATTCCCTCTATTGTTTTGAACATTTATTTGTACCCCACTCACCAGGGAGAATCAGGAGATTGCCAAACCAGAGGTGATCGATGCTATAAAAAAAATAGAATGCTATCTAACAGGCCCTGAGCCCACACCTTTAAATTAGTGGCAATTTTGCCTCTGACTTCTGAGAAAAAGTGGGCCAATTGATTCAATATTTATAAGCCCAGGAGAGCGCTGAGGATGAAGTCCTGCACAGTAAGAGACAAAGTCTGCAATAAACCGAATGCCGCATCCATGGCAACTCACAACTCCGTTAATAATTTTTCAACATAAAAAAAAAAGGAAGGTATTTTTCAGGGCCACCGAAACAGAAGCGATTTACGGAACTGACTGAAGGGAAGGCATTTCGCATCTGCTGTGTTTTTCGTGGTCTTGGTCTTCTATTTGAACCTCAGCTGCTCGCTGGGATGCTCAGGGAGAGAGGATGGCCCCTGGTAAGCGTTTTGCCACCTCTGGGTGGTGAGTAGAGTGAGGTGACCTATTGTTGCTGGTTTTGTCACACCAGGGTTTGACAGCCAGTCTACACGGGGCAGATCCCCATCCCTGGAACCATCCCAGAGGAGGTTGGCCGGGGCTCTGAGCAACCTGCGCTGGTTGCAGATGTCCCTACTCCCTGCAGGGGGGTTGGACTCGGTGGCCTTTAAGCTCCCTTCCCACCCAAACCAGTCCATGATTCTGTGATTTGCCCGTGGCACTGGGCGGAGATAGGGAAGATATTCAGCATATCCCAAGTGTCAAGGCAAAGCCCTAATCTAAAGCTCATCTTTCCTTCAAATAAACATTTGTAATAGTTGCATTAACACAGCGTTCCCCATACCAGGGAGATGAAATACTCCCGGCTGTTATGTTGGACATCAGCTTTGGTCGTAAGGTTCTCCAAATGTAATGTCAAGGGTTTCCCAGCAGCATTCAGCTTTCCCTACTCCCCTGGTGAAAGGCAGTGAAATTATTCTCATCCCTGACAGCAGGAGCCCGTCTCTGTGGTTTCCCCGCTGAGCAGTTGCGTTGGATTTTCTTTCCAAACCGAGGTGGTTTTTATTTCTCTTCCAAACCTTTCCTGTAGGATGGCGTCACCGATGCAACTCAAATGAAAACATCGAGTCTCTCTACCATATGTTGACGTATTTGTTATTGTGTGAAACGTTGCTGTATGTGGAGAAGACAATTAAGGTTAAATATCTTTTTATTAGGAAAGTCCTGCACATCTGGCTCTCCACGCTGTTTGTTTTTGCCGTGCTCTGCTGCTTAACAGTAAAACTGAAAAGCCACGGCAGCAAAAACAATGCTCCAGATGCCATTCTGTGGTTTGGACACTGTAATAAAGCCGATAATGGGCTATGGAAAGGCCTTGCCTTTTTTGTTTTCCTCAGGCAGGGATCACATACGGCAAGAGAACTGAGGGAATTCAGCTTCTGCTGGAGATGTGCTTGGACACGAGCTGCCTGTCTTCTCGCAGCTGAGCTGCTTTCCATAGAAACGTGGTAATCATCTGTGAGTAGCTCTGCTCTGATATGTCTCTGTGGGCGCTAATTCTGCACTTTCTGTGTAAACAGCCGTGAGCAATGCCCAGCAGACCTGCACTGGAAAAATATCTCGCGGCTGCGATGCCTCAGGCTTTGGACACAAACCTAGAGGGAAGCTCTGCACAGCTCGACGGAGGGGGAAATATTAACCAGACCCATCGCTACGGTGAGGTCTTTGCAAATCAGGATATGTTTAGGGAAGAGATTTAATAGAAGTACGTGTTGCACAGCGCTGGTGGTGTTTGCATCTCTGCAAAAATCAGATGGCTGGACCTTCATTAAGTTTCTTTGTAGCTTGAGAAGTTTTCCTCCACCAGAAAAACGGCGCTGCAGCCAGGCTGCCCAGAGGCAAGGATGGGTGAAGCAATAGCTTCTTCTCAGTGAAGTTAATATCTATGCTAAGACAGAGAGATGTGCCCACTAGGGATCCACAGCTGAAGACCAACACATCTAATGAGGTCTCGGCAAAAAAAAATAAATATATAAAAATAGTTCTTCAGAGTGCTTTTCAAGTTATTTAGCATGAAAAAGGTTTTATTTGAGGAGTTCCACTCAAGTGAAGAACCGTGTAGTTAAAAAAAACCCTCAGTGTGTACAAGGGCTGCTCAAAGCCGTTTTTATCAGCAGATAACAGCTTTCCCTCATCACCGCGATGTCTCCGTACATGGGAGTTTGGAAACAGAAGAGTGAATTGCCACGAAAATGGTCCTTGGTGACGGGAAACAGGCAGTAAAGTGACACAAAGAACATCCTTAGGAGCAGTTCGGTTCCCTGCGGATCATGATTAAGGAGAAGGAATCCGCGCCACGGCGAATAATTTTTCTGACAAGGCGAGGTGGGGAGTCGCCACTCCAGCCTGGATGATGTTCCGAATCATGCAGCTAGATTAAGAGAGGAGGCAAATAAATGGCACAGAAATTCAGTGGAAGGAAATCTAAGGTAATGAGGCTAGGCAGAGTGAAAAAGGAGGCAGAAGAGAAGGGAAAAAAGAAATGCACTCGCTCTGGCCATATGCTTGGGGCACTGGGTAGGGAAAGAACCAGATGGTGTGGCTCAGACTTTGAAGTAGAATTCTCAGAGTTTTAACCGATTACATTAACGCACGCTGGGTGCATAATGTGTTTCCGAAGACATCAGGCAATTTTTCCCTGAAAACCAGAGAAATTATTTCATCTTCTCCTTTTTTTCTGAATCTAGACATTGCTTGCTCGCTTGTGGTTGGCCATCTATAGATGTAAGTTACGAACCTCATCCCAGACTTCGCTTTCTGCTTAACAAATTATCAAGGCTTCTGAAGAAGATTAAGCTGTAACTCTTTCTGATCTCTGGAAGGAAAAAAAAAAATAAAGCACCCAAAACACTCAGAGAGGGAAATGTCTGTTCTGATACTTATTCAGAAAGCCCTTTGATATGGAAATCGTTGGCATTACCCGCTGTAGCCTCAAGCCTCTCCCCAGAAATTCAGATAATGCAAATGCCTGGACATGTAGCCCACTGAAATCACAGAGGAACACGCTTCCTATTCTGCTTTGGACCATTCCTTCTTGGACTCTGGTCCTTGCCGTCTTCTCGTTGGTGATAGCTGAGTATCTCTGCCTGCCAGCACAAGGTCTGCATTTGTATGAGACCTGATAAATCACTGCTGCTTATTCTCCCAGCAAAGACTGGCTGCAGGAAGTGTTACAGACAATGTACATGAATATCTCAACTGGAGACCATCAGCATATCTGCTTAGACACACCAGAATAAATGAAGATGCCGCGTTGCCGCCCAATTACCTGTCAGCAGGCTCATTTGCTGACTAATGTGCTGTCCTGAGGGCCACCCTGGCTTGTTTGTCATCGCTAATGCTCCAAGATCTAGCAAAAGGAGTCGTAGGAGACTACCGCCGCTTACACATGTACCCCTGGCAGTGTGCAGGCACCATCCTCAGAGCTGGGGGAAGATATGGACCTGCTAGAAGGGGTCCAGAGGAGGCCCCAGCAATGCTGGGAGGGCTGGAACCCCTCTGCTGGGAGGCCAGGCTGGGAGAGCTGGGGGGGTTCAGCCTCGAGAAGAGAAGGCTCCGCGCAGACCTTCTGGGGGCCTTGCAGGGCTTCAAGGGGCCTGGCAGAAAGATGGGGACAGGGCCTGTGTTTGTCAGGGCCTGTTGGGACAGGACGAGGGGTGATGGTTTGAAACTAAAAGAGGGGAGATTCACACTAGGAGAGGGTACTGGTGGGTGAGATAAACACGACTAAGCAAAATCAAAGAGAGGAAGGTGCCGCAAACCCATCTGACTTCACTAAGCACACTGTATGCTGGAATTAGAAGTAAAACCTCCCAAAATTTAGGATGTGTAAAGGAAACAAATAAGCAACGGTGTTGTCACCTGTTTTGAAGTCTCACACAGTATGCCTTTGGTTTGATAGGCTGCTCCTAGCAGCAGCTTTACCATCACTTCCACCACGGCTCCTCTCAAGACACCTTCTCCATCCCACCCAGCACAGCTCCTCAGGGGCTGAACAGAAAGTGTCCTTCCTCCTTGCCCAGGGAGAGGAGGAGTTGTTGGCAGATAAGACAGCAAAATTTAGCTTTTAGCAGCAAAGAGCAGCTGATGTCTCCCAAAATCCTACTGCTGCTCACGTGCTCTCCCTACAGCAACTCCCACCTGCTCCACCGGGCCCAGCTGCAAACTGGGCTGTTCAATCAGTTTGCTTTTCTTTCATCAAGGGTGACGCCACTTTCTCTTGTGTTTTAAACTCTACGGTCAAGCTGCCCACAAATATTTGCCCTCACAGAGCTGAACAAGGGTACTAAGATCATTCCCCACTGAATGGGGGGACTAGATATTAAAAGCCAGACAGGGAGCGATTCTCCTCTCTTGAGGCAGTCTCAGTTGAATCTGGAAGCGAAATATTTTTGGGCATCGTGTGATTTCTGCCATTTCTAGCGGGTATCACAGTAGCTCCACCAAAAAGTACATCTGAGTGGCAGAAGGATTAACTGCGCAGGGAGCAGCAGGAAAGCCAAGATGCTCTCTGCAAGGTTAGGAAGATAAGAGCTGGAGAGAGTGATTAGAAGAGATACGTAGCTGTGAATCCAGATATTTTCTCACATGGGCATAGGCTACAAGCAGGCTCACAAAATAAACCACCTCGGAGCTCTTGCTAACCAGCAAATGATATCTTTTGCTGTACTCAGACTAACCGCAGAGACACCCTAACGTAAATAAACTGATGAGTTTATCGATTAAGCCTCGCGCTTCTATCGGAGAGGACTACAGAGGCAAAACTGTCCACAAAAATTGCATGGTGGACACAAGCAGTGGTTGGAGTGGTTCTTTTAGGAAGCTGCCGGCTCACGACATCTTCGTTCGCCGTCTTGTCACCGAGGTCTGCAGTAAGCAGCCCAGCTAGGTTGTCATTTTTCACAGGCAGCCTCCGAGGAGCTGCAGATACTGAAGGTAGAAGCAGGAGATGCTAATGGGTGGGATTCAATAATCTAGGCCAAATTATTGCCGCAGTCCGCGTCTGACCAGCTGGAGCTGGCGTTTCATCCACTCGCCCCCGAATGAGTTCCTCTGTTTAATTTGAAACTGGAGAATGGTTTTGCTGTTGTTGCTGTTGCTGGTTTAGATTCATCATGTAGTTCGGTTTTGTGCCTCTTTGCATTTTAGAGATGCTCTTCTCCGCGCCAGCCTCGAGGGATGGGTTAGCGTCGTGCAGTGAAGTCTTCTTCGGAAGTCTCCGCTGACGTGAGTGCAGAACGGGAAGTAGAGAGCTGGTTGGGGTGATGATTAGCGAGCAGTTTTAGTTGTGTAGGTGTGTGATGTGTTAGCAGGAAGGCCTTGTTTTTAGTTCCCACATCTAAAACCTGTATTCAGCTATGTTCAGCTATGGACTACGAAACAAGTCCGTCTAAACCGGGACATTGCTGTGTTTGTGTACGTACATGAGCCTGAACAGACATGTAAAAGGATAGGAAGAAAAAAAACATAATAGTTGCCTAAGATTAGATACTTTTGGCTTTGCATCCACTTCTGAGAAGACCTAGAGGAGGGAATAGCATCCAGCCTTCTGAAGGAAGCTGTATCTTCACTACAGAGGGAGTGGGAACGAAGCCTTCAGAGTCTTTTCCCACGGGCAGAGTAGGACTGAGGGTCACTTAGTGGAGCAGTAATGGTGTAAGGGATAGACAGGTAATTAGGAGGATGCAGGCTTGACTCGACTTAAAACAGTGACTAGAATAGATAGTGGATGATTGCATCTTGTTTTTAGAAGACACAGTGCTTGAAGTACTTCAGCTTCTCTTCCACGTAGTTGGAAAGATTTGATTTTACTGTATTTTTTTTTTAAGCTAGATTTGGCAACCATGACAACCACATGCCAGTATCTGAACTGAGATAAAAATAGGGATATTTTTGTGCCTTACTTGGATTAGTTTTTCACCTCAGACTGTTCCCAGAGGCATGGCCCATTGCTTCAGGCTGGGAACGCTCCCAGCAGACTGAAACTTCTGTGCTTGTCCCAGGCGAGGAGACAGACAAAAGGTGACTCCAACACAGAAAGCTTTGGAGTTCCTTGCATTTCCAGTTTGCTTTGCAAAAGTCAGTTGCACACTTTTGCAGCAAAGGAGCTGGTCAGGCTATAAGATTTCAGGATATCTCTCTTGCTCTGAGTGGTTTCACTGCTTCTAGCATTTAATCTATCTTATTTGCGCCTGAGCTGCTTCCCTTTCCTCGTTGACCAGAGACTTTGACCACGTTTCAGTGATAAACTGCACTGGAAAACCCAAATAGCAGAATATAGATTGTTGTTGCCTCAGAACCAGTTCTGTCTGCCCTATGGGCAAACCTGTTCCCAAACACGGCCGCCGCAATAGCAGAAGCAAAGGGTGTTCTCTATTCCATTCTCTTCACAGCATTGCACAGCACAAAACCCCAACTTTGTTCTTCAGGTGTTGTTGCAGCAAAAAATGTGTTATTCTGCACTACGGGAGAGATAAATCCCCCAGAGAATTCATTGCCAATGTGGATAGCTCAAGGCTTCAGCAGATGCTCTTGACCACTGCCTGCTGTTCTTCCATCGTGTGGAAGAGAGAAGAAATATTTGTAAAACAGATCCATGCCTCTGGTGGCTAGTAAAGGTCAACTAAAATTAAGATTAAGGAGGCAATTGAAGGCTTTCAGGTTTCTGGTGGGATTTGTTGATGGGCTTGGTCGATGCATCAGGACAAATTACTCCTGAAACCAAGCAAATGTGCAACTGCTGCATTTTGGGTTAAACCAGATAACCACCAGAAGCCCATGTCCTGTATTACCCTAGGACTTTGAGAGTAGACCAGTCTTTAAAAGCCATGGATAAAGCTACGTGCCCAGGGAAAGTGAAAAGTTTTCTCATCTAAGAAGCAAAGTCTCAGGGTATTTAATGCTCCATAAAAGTGCTGAGGGATGAGCAGCTCCTTAGAAAGTTACCGCTGCTTTTGGCTTGAGTCAGCAGTGAGGTTGTTGGATTTCACAGGTTCATGGAAAAATTTTAGTCCTGGAAACCTTCCTTACTGTTCCTAAAAGGCAAAACACAGACCACAGTTTAGAAGCATACGACTCGATGTTAGAAGAAAAGGAGTCTAGTTCTGAACCAGTGGCAGGCTTGCGAAGTGGCTTTGGAGAAATCATCTGAACTCTTTAAGTCTTGTGTTCACAAAGTGGAATATACAACCACTAGGCTACGACACGGCAAGACCCCTGCTGCTTTTAATTCTTGCATTTGGTGTAGTGGAAAATATTGCCGTACTGGTTATGTGATGAAAAGATTTACTATGTCCTTTTTATGCTGGACTGGTCGTAAGTTTTAAGCTACAAGTCACTAAAACCTTACAAGAATATTTTCTAAGCTCAACCAGTAATTGGAGGAAGAACAAACCCTAAAAAGAGCAGTTAGACGTGGCTAGGGATAGTATATTTTCTGCAACTATTGCATTTTATCTCGTAGAATCTCAACACGGGGTTAGAGCAGAACATTTAATGAGCTTTTGGATTTAAAAGTCTCCAAGCGTATCCCCTTAATTTGGAAGAAGGAGAACATCTTTATTCTGATCACTTGTATTATTCATACTGAAACTCCTGGGAATGTACCCTCAAGTTGCTGAAGAGAAATGAGTTTGTTCTCTACTTATTGCATGGCCGGGTTTTGCAGCTATTTTGCTGCACCGCTGATAGAGAACAACGTTTGGAAATTAATGGGGGTGAAGGAATAGTAGCAGCTCTGTATGTATCTCCACTGCTCCGCCAGATTTCTGGTGGGAGATGGATAAATTGGATCCAGTTAAGAATATAGCCAACAGTGTCTAGTGAAGAGGATCATGATAATCTCATAGCAAATCCCTGCCAAAACTTGCTCCTTTTCAAGTATCTTATCCTCTTCATTTATGGAAAGATTGTGTCAATATTTTCCATTTACAAAAAGACTGCAGCATACAAAAAGCACGTGCAGAGCAGATTCTTGCATCTCTTTGGAAAACCACTGTTTGATAATGAGATAGAAGCATTTCAGGAGTACCAGAACTCCTTCAGGATTACCACACGTGTTTTACCACTATGTCATGGTGGAAAATACCTGCGAGGACTCTCGGATCAATAGATTCACCTCTCAGGTGTTATCTGAGCCACTGAGCAAATGCTGCTGAGAGACTGAGTGACCTTCATACCCCGGGGGAGAAATACCTGCATCTATATAGCCACATACGTAACTATAAACATATCCTGCCACGTGTGCTTTTTCACTTTCAGTCCCATAAGTCCTTTCTTTCTTGCACCTCTTACTGCTATGAGCAGATATGCTTTACGATAGCTAGAAACTTTTAATACGTATGGACCAGACCAAGAATAAACAATAACCCCAAACACATCAACACTGATGGACTTGATACGTGAGATGGCAACAATTGGTCCGATTCCTTCTGTCTGTGGTTTATGGGCAACGGGTGATGTTTTGGGAAGCAGAGCTGGGCTGCAGTTGCAGTTCCTCAGCAGCACTTCTCTGCAAAGCTGGGGAGCGGTACAGAGCGAGGCGAGTCTCCCGCTGTGCTGCTGGAGAGTCCGCAGGTAAGTCCTGCGAAGGTGCTCAGCAGAGGCAGACGTGCAGAAGGGAGTATCATACCCCTCACCTTGGAGAGGAGGAGGGGAATGTTCAGACTGCGATGGAGCTTAATGGTTCCTGGCGGGAGGTAAGCTTAGAGCAAAGCTGGGAGGAAGCATTATAGGACGGAAGCTCAAAGTGCTGCGGGTTTTTAGTCCACAGCAGCAGTTGTGACTGTCAGATTTTGTGAAAGCAAAGTAGAAGGTAGTTAAAAGTGTATTTTGGGAGACAGCGTTGCAGGAGGTTTGATCAGAAAATCTCCAGAGGTCCTTGGCAACCTGGATGGTTTTCTGATTCAACAGCAACAACAGACACAAACTGAGAGTCGCACGTGGCTTTCTGCAGAGTCACGCAGAGGCACTGAAACTAGTTGTGGAGGAGCTAACTGAAGAGCTGAGAATACTACAACCTCCAAGCCTGGAAAACTGTGATAACTTTGACTAGAGGGAGAGTCACACCAACACAGATTTATCACCAGCTACCTATTTAAAGCTAGCTTAGATATCTTTGTACAGCATTGCATTCAGAACTGCACACTTACCTCAGCCTCATGCTCGTCTTCTTTTGCAAATGCCATACAGAAAAGGCTGCAGGAATTTACCCTTTTACCCCTACAACAACATGTGCAGGTTGCTTCTGAATCTGCAACCAAAAATATTCGGGGAAAAAGTACTTCAGAAAAAGCATAAGCGAATATAACGCTGGAACCTCATCCCCGGATCAATCGATTCTTCCTAACCTAGAAGAGAGCTCTGGTACCCAGCCGAAATTAAGTTCATGTGAGGATAATCTTATGTATGGAACTGGAATGAGCTCAGATGCTCAGGAGCTTGTCTAGAGGAAAGCGAATCTGAAAATTAAGTGGAGATAGCTTTTGATACAGAGCTCATTATTTTATTGTCAGCTCACTGAGCAGAGTGGAATCTTTCTTAAGTGAAATTAAGGGGAAAAGGGTTTTAGCCAAAGTAAGAGGCATAAGGAAAATCTGGAGTGGATATTCAATAGGCATTTACAAGGAATTACTGGAGGGAATCCAGTGGAGGCTATGAAGTGATGAGGGCACTGGAGCATCTCTCTGACAAGCAAAGGCTGAGAGCCCTGGGGCTTTTTAGTTGGAGAAGAGAAGCCTGAGCGAGGATCTGATTGATGCTGATCAACATCTAAAGAGTCGGGGTCAAGGGGATGGGGCCAGACTATTTTTAGTGGTGCTCAGTGACAGGACAAGGGACAACAGGCACAAACTGGAACCCAGGAGGTTCCATCTGAACATGAGGAAACAATTCTTTCCTGTGAGGGTGGCAGAGCCTGGCCCAGGCTGCCCAGAGAGTCACTTTCAGCGCTGATCCTGGTTCAATGGTGCAGAGAGAAGCCAGCAATGGAAACCTCTCCACAGTGAGTTCCACTTCTCCTTTCCACTTCAGTAGCGTAATTAAACACATTAACTCTGGGCTTTATTTTCTTAATCTCCCCAAATTCTCAAAGTCATTAATATCAACCGGATATTTCAGGGATTTTGTTTCTTTTTTTGGTGAAGATGTGCTTGCATTAGTGCTTAATGCTCTAACATGAAAACGAGAAGCAACAGGGCTGAAGAGGCACTTTGCTGTGGCCGCTCTACCAAGTCCTGTTGAGAAGCTAAGGTAGGAAAACATCTCCACTGTCAAACTAGCAGCACTCGTACCAAGCTTTGCTTTCCATACTACTCCTGAGCAGACACTCTTAGACTAATTCAGGGAGGTTTGCTCCACAGACAACACATTTTAGCCTACTAAATTGCAGAAATACCTGTATGTGCATATCCAGCATGAAAGCAATCGTTAGCGAAACAATTTGTTTCCCATGCATTTGATGACGGAGTTTGCACGACCTCTCCAGCCAGAAATCAAACGAAATAAACCAATCTGAGAATAAAATAGTATTAGTAATTTTCCTTACAACGTGCTGCCCGCCTCAGCAGGCAATTAGTGAGAGGCTAGCGTGAAGTTTGAACAAATTTTAGGATGAGTACTGTCCTTTCATGTGAAGAGAAGGGCTTTTTCTTCTTAGAAAGGCATATGTGCACGTAGGATCAGCATGGTACCGCATATATGATTTCATTCTCTGCAGTCTAGCATCATCCTTACGGCAGGAGTAATGCATCTCTTTTTTAATCCTTTTTTTTTTTTTAATCCCGGTGAGAAGAAGCTCCGGTAACGAGTGAGTCGCTGTGCTGGGTTCCTGATGAAAGGAAAAACCACAGAAAAACCTCCTGGCAGGTGACAGATGTGAGCTAGCACAATCCTGCCGAACCAGATAATACTAAAGCTGGTGATAGACTGCTGCAAATGTCTGGTGGTTTAAAGAAAAATCAGATACCTTCTCAAAAAAGGTCCATAGGCCGGGCTCGATGATCTCAGAGTTCCTTGCCAGCCTCAATCATCGTGTGATTCTGTGATTTAGGCTGGAATCTGCACGGATGTGTTTTATACGCAGCTCTGATGGCTCTTCCCATCCTCAGTGGCAAACACTGAGTGCCCGCAGACAACAGAATTAAGTACGGGGAAAGCTGGGAACACTGCTAGTGTTAAAACGCTTCTTTTCTACATTTGTGATCCTCCTCCCCATCCCCCTTGAAGAAGTACGGTAGATTTGGATGAGGATTTAGGATTTGATTTGTTCGCAGTACTTTTCTGTCAAAAGATCCGGGTTATGGTAGGAGCTGAAAAGAAATCTGAGGTGGTTTGATTGAGCAATTTGTGACAGGACGAGAGGGCACAGCCTGAAGCTGCACCAGGGGAGGTTTAGGTTGGATGTTGGGAAGCTCTTCCTCACAGAAAGGAGGATAAAACCCTGGGATGGGCTGCCCAGGGAGGTGGTGGAGTCACCGTCCCTGGAGGTGTTTAAGGCCAGACTAGATGCCACACTTAGTGGCAGGGTTTAGCTGAGTGGTGGTGGTAGGTCATAGGCTGGACTCGATGATCTAAGAGGTCTTGTCCAGCCTTAATTATTCTATGATTCTATGAGATTTTATACTTCAACATGGAATGAGGTGCAATTTCGGTGCTTCCAAAGGCAGGTAAAGGTGGTGAGACAGATGGGAGGGAAAACAGCCTTTCTCCACACCACTCAGGTGCTTTTAAGCAAATTTCTTCTGAGTAATAATGCCCAAGGACAGTAACCTCTGAAGTGTGTGGGGAGGTTTGCCCCTAAATTAGAACAGGGAACTAGGAGGAGGCCACCAGATGTATTTCCACTTTTCAGAGGAGCTTGAATTTATACCTCTGCTGTGCAAAGATGTATGAAACAAGGAATTGCAAGTCACATTTTCCTGCCTGTACTTTTCCAACCTGTTCTTTCAGATGTGTCACAGGCAGCATTTCTCACTCACAGGCTGCAGATCACAGCCACAGATCACAACTGCTTCAGAACCCAGCTACAGACATTTTAAGAAACCTACTATCTATGGAATGTTTTTTGCCTGTCGTTGATACCAAATATTTTTCTTTTTCTAGATAATGAACATCTTTCTCTTTAGTATTACAAGGCGTGTTAGAAATACAAGTCAAAAATATGATTTTGTTGTTAGCAGCTGGAAGTTATTCACTCTAACTGGGTAGTGCCTTTCAGCTCTTTTTCAGCTGGTGTTTTACTTAATGATAAATTGCAATTAACCTGACACAACTGCAGAGTAATAAATGATCTAGTCAGTCTTATATACCAAGATCAGGCCCAGAGATGGCACTGGGAGGGGCTTTGAGCAGCTCTGGGCTTTGCAGAAGGAGCACAAGATGTAGGGTACGATGCCCCCTCTCTGTAGTTGTCGGGAAACTGAATCTTGGCTAGCAGGTTGAGGGAGGGGATTCTGCTCCTCTTCTCCGCTCTGGTGATACCCCCCCTGCAGGGCCGGGTCCAGCTCTGGAGTCCTCAGCACAGCAGAGGCAGGGACCTGGTGGAGCAGATCCACGGGAGACCACATAAATAATGGGAGGGCTGGAACCCCTCTGCTGTGAGCCAAAGCTGAGAGAATTGAAGGAATGAAGGAGAGGAGCAGCTTTCCAGAGGACCCAGCCACCACACCTGCTTATCTCCTACCACCCTGCAGGGTCCACTTCTGAATCAGCACTCCAAATCCTTCAGTCCTGGCACAATAAATGAAGCAAAACAAAGCAACCTGGTTGCTATGGTTATTCTGTGTATATCTCTGCACAGCTGAGAAGTCACTACCAGCTCGTATTGTGCCTGAACATAAAGAACAGGGTTCTCTTCTCTCAAGGACTTTTCATGCAATCCAGAGTAAAGGAGCCTTGATGCTACTCAGATCTCAGGACAAGTAGTCCTTGACATCTGGGCTGGACTCTCAACTATTATTAAACAGCTTTGGGCTGTGAAACTGTTGCGGTAACACAAATTCAAACTAGTGGTGGTCTTATCCAGGTGATACAGCGATGCTGTGTAATCCCACTATAATGCTTCCTCTAGATTTTGGGGTATTGCTAAGACCACCAGCAATCACTCGAAGCTTACAGAGTCCGTGCATTTCCAGCACCTGTATTTAGATTCAGCTGGTGTGTGATATTCTAAACTAATCTCATTCTGCCACCAGCTGAAGACATTACTGGTGAAAATCTAAAGATACCAGCCTGGAATTGATTCTTTGAGTCTCAGTGAGACAAAGGTACTCCAGATATTATGCAAGCTGTTGCTAAATCTTGGGTGAAATTGCATCGATTTGGGCAAAATTACGCCAATTTAGCAGAGAAAACAAGTTGCGATTATGTGTATTAAGCTTTCTATACCTATCTAGAGCTTGACGCTAACTGCAGGTTAGAGACAAACAAAGATAATGAGGGTTCTGTCCCAGACCATACTCTGGCATTTCAGGATTTGTTTTAATCCTGGGTCAGTGCAGGGACTGAAGTTTTGCAGAATGCAAACGTATGGGAAGAAGTCGACCTGGAAAGCCCCATTTGTGGTGACTGCTTGAGAAAACAACGTTGTTGTTTAGTAAGAATATTTTATAACGCCTATGTTATGTAATTTTTATATGTATCAACAATATAAATCAACAATATTATACATATGTATATGTAGACATATGGATTGACTTATGTGTAGAAATGTATCCTATCTAGAAACTTTTATCCATCAACAATATTATATAACTTAAAAAAAAAACCCACCCCACATTAACATGCTACCTGCAGGTCTTTACAATATCTTGGCTTTCTTTCTGCTATTTACTGGGATCTTTTTATTCTAGGTCAAGACCTAGAAGAAGCCACGACAACTTGCTTAACTTGAGAAGGTAAGGAATTGATTTAAGGATATGTTAGCTTTATATCCAGCTTTGCCTCAGAGGTTTCCGCTTTTCAGCTGCGGCTTTGTGATCAACTGCACAAAGGTACTAGGTAAGAGCTAAGAGTTGTAATTATGATCCCTTTTTAATAATATCTGAAGAGCTCCTTAGCTGTCAGCCACGGTTAGAAATGCAAAATGCAGAAAAAGAATCCCCACCACATCCCCCTGTGCTGTGAAGTGCCACAGGACACAATGTCCCTTCTGGGTTTTTTGAACCAAATATGAAGCAACAGGATGTAGTCAGTTAGAATGTTCCTATGTAAGATTAGGCGTAAGTGTTGAATGTTAATCCTGTTGCTTTCAAAACTCTTATACCCGAATATCGCTGTGCGCTGTGGCAGAAAGGAGTTAACCCTGCAGGAGGACAAAACCCCACCTTGCGCTGACTCCTCACTTGCTACCACACAGCAACCACAGCCTTCCGTGCTGACACGGCTAATGTTTTTGGAACAAAACCTCTGCCTTTCATTTCGCTAGCATCACACGGGTATAGTAAGCACACTGAGTCCTGAGATCTGGCTGTGGAGCTACAGCCTTGGCAGAAAGCAGAGCTGGGCTTTAGGGTGAGCTTAGTTTCATCCTTTACCCTTTAATGTCTATACTTTAACTGTATCCAAACCCACACTTAGTTTCTATATAGATCGTATTCGACTCCTGTCCTACCCTGCTTTCTTCAAAGACTCTTTCATATGATCCCCTCCACTCTGGGGAATAACCTTTCCAAATGACTCTCTTTGGGGTTTATATCTGTGTGTAGGCTTGATCATTTCAAGCAGTAGAAGAACGTAAGCGTTCAGAAACAGGAGGCTTTGAAAACCTTCAAGGACTAAGAAAAAACTGCAAATTAGGGGGTCCTGTGATGCAACCAAAAGTCTTCCCGAGGTTTTGTGCTTGTCACAATGCTGAGGCTCGGGGTGGTTGCTTCACCATAGGCTCAAGGAAGGAAGGAAGGCAATGGCTCTTTAAAATCAAGTGTTTTGCTTTTTGTTCTCAGAGCTTACACAAAATGAAGAGCCAGGTAAACAGCGCTTGAAGAGCGAAGAGAAACTCTAATCTGTAAGTATAGACCAAACAAACAAAAGCCTTGGTTTGCAACGCTTTTAAAACAACGTTTGCAACTTCAGAAAGGAAAAAAACCCAGATTATCCAATTGTCTAGTTGCTTTATTTTGAACACGTTTTAAAGCTTTTCTGAGCAAATGGCTTTGTCCTTGTTATTTGTAATCTCCTAGTGCAGGAAAACTCTGTTTTGTCCTTTTTCATCCTAAAACGGGGAGGCAATTAATTTTGGTTTCATCCGGCTTTGTGTGTCTGTGTTTGATATCATCCAATCTCTGCGAAGACTGGAACGGTCAGTTTGTTCTCCTTGATAAGCTACAGCTATGATGGTAAATAATTATTTTTAAGAAGGTTCTGCGGGTTCCACTTTTGTGTAAATCCAGCAAAAGAAATATTTCTCAAACAAAAGAGGACCATCTCAATATGGTTTTCCATCCCATTTGTTCTTCAATAGACTGGATTTAAGCTCAAAAGTATTGGTATAACGATGACACCGCCTGCGAGACATGAGTCACTGAGCTAGCGAATGAGTCAGAGGAATCGCTTCAAGTTGTTTGAAAAGAAGTCAATATCTAAACGTAAACACACTTGCTAATTCGTGGGTTTAATTTGTAATGTTTTCCTTCAAGCAGGCGTTTATATTTCAGACTTCAGGTGTGTGTGTGTGGTTATTTGGAAATGAGGAGAATTCTGCAATTATTCTCGTGGCGTAGCCGACATCACCATAACACAGCCTGGAATTAGAGCAAATCGAAAAGTAATTGCAATGCTCTCAGCAGAAAGCATCTCAGAGACGCAGCGAAGACGTCTGGGAAACAAATGCACATTTTAAACAGACTCCTGTTAAAAAAATAATTGTCTCTTGCACTGCCTCCAACCTCAACGCAGAAATGTCAGTCCTGACAAACGCTCCTTTTACCAGTTGGTGAAATCTGTCGAAAAATAGAAGTCTTTCATTTGAATTGAACTGTTTTCCCCCCTTGCCTCCAGATTCAAATGAAACTCCTCAGCTGGGTGCGTGCAGGCTGCAAACGCTTCTTCTGCAGAACCCAACTGTGGGAACACATGAGAATCTGTGTGAAGCCGGCCAGCCCCTCAGCAGACCTATACGAGGGCATAAATTTTGCAAATGCTTGTTAAACGGAGAGCAGAGCTCACTGCTTGGCAGAGATTTGAAGAGTGTCCTCATTTTGACAAATGACTTCGGGGGTTTGTTTTAAGAAGTTGATGGAACATAACGGTGAGTGATGGACCTGCAGGGAGCGAAGGGAACAAGCCTGTGACAGGCTTGTCGGGTGCAAACTAGCAACCTGCCTTTTACCCCTGCCAAATGCAAAGTTGTTTATCTAAGAACAAAATGATGGTTGGACTCGATGATCTTAAAGATCTTTTCCAACCTAAACTATTCTACAGGAGCACAGCACTGATGGAAGCAGTTTGGTGAGGAGCCACAAGCGTGCCAGGGATGAAAATGAGTATCTTCTGTCTCTTATCTCTACTTATCCCCAGGTATCTATAGGAAAAGCCAAAATTTGGCAGAGAGCTTTTAAATCTGTAGGCAAAACCGGAGGAACCTGCTATGCCTAGAAGCTGAGGGGGCACAGATTCTGTCCAGAAACATGGTTCACCTTTTTTTGTCTAATTTTTTTTTGAAGCAGTAGGATAGTTAACAGTAAGATAAAAGAGAAACAAGTTCCTGAATGTTGGAACGAATATTCTTTTACTGGGAAAATCTTGACAGAGACTGAATTGTTTTCATAAACGATACGCTCTGGCCTGGTGCGAGCAGTGCAAGGAAGTCCCGTGGACTGGGGTGTAGAGAAAGTCACGAGAAATTAATGTGATGGTTTTATGAACATGATAACTGATGAATCCTGAATGCACGAGGATCTTCTTGCTGATTGTATTTCTGAGAGAACCCAGCATCTGACCTTCTGGCAACCTACCTCCTTTGTCAAAACACAGCTATTTTGGCAATCGTCCCCAAGCCCTTGGCTCCAGCAGATGTTTCTTTAAGTGCTGTGGCATTCAAATGAAGTGGTTGCCCATCGTTGCTTCCTGGCACGTGTCCGGCAGAAGTTTAGCCAAGTGATAAGAGGCTTAACACAGAGGAAGACTCAAAAACTTGAGCAATGTCACTGAACTGGCAGTAGCTAGAGGGGGTAGGAAAGAACAGAAGCAATAACATCTCCTTGAGGAGAAATTCTCTGCCTTTAATGCACAATGAGGTAAGTCCTCTCCGTGCATGTTTCCTTCTTACAGATGTCAAGAGCTAAAACATTTGCGTGTGTGAAGAGGAGCCTGGGTGAGGCAAAGTACCATCCTGAAGGAGCTCCTTGGTGCTTCAAACATAGTTTAGAGGCAAGGGGGTGTGTGGGGAGGAGGCAAGAAGGGATGAGACTGAACCATAACTCTGTGACCATGGTA
>WEIS01008842.1:1283-15982 GCA_013389965.1 Todus mexicanus | reverse complement strand
GGGGGGGGGAAGTTGTCCTCTGAGATTTCTTGAGGTTTTTTAGGAAGATTTATTGCATTCTTCATACTTATTTTCAGAATATTGGCTGAAATTTATTTAGGCTTAGTCAAAGGATGCATTGGGAAAGCGGACAGTTATTGCACCTGCATCCAGTGCCCCGTAGCAAATCCGCTTCACTCGTAGTTTGAAGCCAGCTGGGTATGAGCAGACCTCTCCTCTGGGAGCTCACCACTAGCACTGATTTGCTGCTCATACATTCTCAAAAGCCAAGTGTTATTTAGGCTTCACTCAGGAATTAAAGGCGAGCAGAAAAGGGAACAGCAGAAGTGGTTTCAAGTATGTCTCCCTCTAACCTAGGGGTTGCTGCTCCTCTGGGGCAGAGCCAGACTTCCTGCATCCCCCAGCACACCCCTCCATACAACTCCCTACCAGGGAAAAGTGATTTTGTCCCACACCATTAGGCACCAGCTACCTCAGGTGCCTCCAGGCAGGACCCATGCATGGTCTCCTTACCCCAACAAGCCTTCTCTGTAACTATGGCTAACTACAGGTTGCTGGCTCCACGCAGTTTAGCTCTCAGGACTCAGTGGTAAAGCCAAATATTCAAATACAAGGTATCAGCATTAAGACCAGCCAGTATAAATTGCAGAAAGAAATCTTCAAAGATCTGACTGAAGAAACGCATGGGTTAGGTTAATTTTGAGAAGGGTGGGGAAACCCAATGGGAAACATGGGCAACTGGAAGAATAGCTGCTATGTCTATCTGGATAATACTGTTAATTATAAGCACAGACCACCTTAGCATTATGTGGCATAAGCAATCATGAAGGCAAAAGGCGTGAATTGGAAACCTTTTACTCTTTATGCTCATTATTTTTATAATCTAGACTGAAATTCCAGACTTCAGAAAGAAAATATTGTAAACAGCCTAACGAGATGACCAAAATTTACACCGTGAAAAGCGTCAAATCTTCTTTCAGAGCAAAGGGTAGGAGACGGCAAGCCCTGCTAAGCGATTTGGATGGTTACATCTCATCTGAAAACCCCAAACTATACCTAGAAATCCCCAACTGAACAGTCCTGTATCAACTGCTGGTTAACACAGAACAGGAGTGAAGTCTGCAAATACATATTTTATCTCCAAAATTTCACTTGTACCTAACGCTTTAACTCCAAACAGATCCAACATCCCTAGCAGCTTAATGCTTCTTGTTCTAAGCAACCAATTCTCCAGCTCTAGTTCTCAAGGGACCTGACCTGTAAAGCCTTCTCCAGGCCTACTAGACTAGACTTGCCACAAACCAAAGAGGCCAAAACTATCGTTCAAAGAGCAGCAGATTCCTGCCCTCCCAAAGGCTGTAGGAAAGGGCTCTTCTTTTGAGGCAGTGGAAGAAAGAATCAAACCAGTAGGACACCTCCCACAAGTCCAAAATAGAAAACAGAGCTAAGGAGCATTCACCTGCACATCTGTGCTATTTGAGGCAGCTGTATGGGCAGCTTCTTTTCCTCCAAATAATAATTCACTTAGAATAAGTTAAGGTTACTCAGTACATGCTCAAGTTACAAAGTTACAGGTTTTTCTGACTGAAGTGCATACTATTTCATTAACAAGCTTCATACATTAAAAAGTCATTCTCAAGTCAAACCCATAAATTTTAAACAAAATTTGCCTTTCCCAGAAGACCAAGAAAAAGAAGAGGTGCATCCCCTTTTATGTCAGGGCTCCTGTGAAAGTGTGTCCCTAAAGGTTCAATAAATCCACAGTAAATATAATAAGCACGTTACTTGAGAAAGATATAGCATACATGAATATAAACCATGATTTCAGGCAACATATGTCAAGTCAGTTTATCTAAGAGTGCATTAACCATATAGCCACCCTTCAAAAATAAGGTAGTAGTGAAGGAAAATACAAAGCACTGACGCATTTTGATCAGAACAGAGGTCTGATTTAACACTTCATTACTTTTCTCTAAGTTTACTTTGAGGTGAACTCCCCCTCAATATGCCAACAAGCAGCACAGCTTGGTACTGCGAGCACAAAGCACTCATTTCCATCACCACTCCGAGGTGAAAGCAGCTATTACATGTATACTCAGGACCATCCACAGGGTAGAGACAATCACCTACCATCAGACACCTCCTCTGGGAGCTCACTGCCAGCAACAAGACACCATCCACACAGTCTCAAAAGCCAAATACTAATTAAGCTTCACATAGGAGAGCACATGAAGCTTAAAACAAAAGCAGCTCCAAAGCACGCCTCCCTTACCTAGATGCTGCTGCTTTTCAAGGGATGAAGCAGGTTGTCTGTGTTCCCCACACATCCTTCCATACAGCCCCTGCAGAGAAGATGTGACTCTATGCCCCAACACTGAGCACTGGTAGAGTCTTATAGGTACCCTCGTTACTCCTAATGAGCCTTGCCTGGTCTCCCACTAACTGAAGACACCTGAAGGGCAACCTTCAGCTGCGACTGCCCTGCTCCACCACCTCACAGCTGGGCTGCTTTAGAAATTAAGCTCATGTTTCCTTACTCTGAGAATTCCAACCTTCAGCTGCGACTGCCCTGCTCCACCACCTCACAGCTGGGCTGCTTTAGAAATTAAACTCATGTTTCCTTACTCTGAGAATTGCCACACCATTTCAGAGGACGCTCGTGGCCATTCTGTTATAAATACTTCTCAGATGCTCTTGGGTAAATTCACTAAAAGGCCTGGTTGTGTTCTGCACTGCTGAGGACAACACTGGCCTGAGCTCCCTTCTTGTGCCTAGACAAGCTTCCCCCCAAATGCATTTAGGAAAGCCACATGCATTGGAGATTCACCTTCTCTCTACCTCAGCAAATCTTCAACTCCCTGGGTCCTTGGGTTCACCCCTGGGACACCGTTTCCTGGCTTGCAAGCAGACTGCACCCATGGGTGTCACCCAGGGCCCAAAACCCCACTGGTAAAGCCACATCCTGCCTGCTACCACCCAAGAGACACCACATGCACCATGCAGCAACATCTTGAGCACCAGCAGCAAGCACAGCTCAAGCAGCTGACCAATGGATGTAGTAAATGGCTGTGGTCCAGCTTCTGCTTTTTGCCTAAGCCAGAGCAGAGTTGGGGGTAGCTGTGCTGCATCCTATTGCTGCCCCCAGGAATAATTCCAGGCTATTTAAGCAAAAGCAGGAGCACAGCAAAAATCTTCAGAAGCGAAAGTTTTAAAAGACCTGGTTGAAGAGATTTCTAGGCTTTGTTCATTTTGGAACAGTGGAAAAACCTCAAAACCCTGAACAGAAAATTGAAAATAATCCCCCAAATAAGCAAATGTGACTAGAGTTTTGTTGGCTGACCCACAGTTCTGGATGCTGCATGGAAAGATTGTGATGGTCAAAACCCCTATAATGCATTTTGACGATCTACAGCACCCACTTGGAGCTTGCTATAGCAATAATGCCATATCCCCTTGTCTCATTCAAAGCCTCAGCAACAGAGAACAAAGAGCGTGCTGCCTGAACCAGAGTCAGAGCTACTCTGCAAAACTATATAGGAATTAAAAGCCATTTACCTGAGCTCTGCTTTTTTTCTATCTCTGTTAAATTGCAAGTCAAACATTCACTATCTGTCCTTTCTTAGCCTTGGAAAACAAAAAAGCTATTGATTTTCAGCACTTCTTTTTTTTTTCCTGTGCTGACCTCTTGCTCCCATTAAAAAGCCTCCAGAAAAGCAAAAGGTTTCCCACTGAGTTTGTATCCATTGTCAGTTTGCATGGAAGCATTAATGAAGAGTAATAAAAGACCAATGAATGATGTGTGACAGGACTTACAAAACATCAGCTCAGGTGCCTTCTGTTCCTTCTGCCTTCTCCCAGAAGATGGAGCCAAATGACCAAGTGTCTGTGGCCCTGCCAAGGTGCACATAGGCACTCCAGAACAAAACCCTTTCCAATGAAGGTAAAGTTAGGCTCACTCAACGGCTCCCATTGCCAAGACTTGCTGGGAAGGCTCTCAGGTTTCTTGCAGATAGTTTTTGCATATTACAGCTGCTTCGTAGCCCTTTGAAAAGGTAGGAGGCCAACAACATGAAGGTCAGAAGCCTATATTTTAAGGAAGCTAAATGAAAGGCAAAAAATCCCCACCAAATCTCTCCATAAAAAACCCCAAACCTTTACTTCTGACTGGCAGCATCGTGAAAATATTTGGTATCCTCACAAACTGAGTTTCAGAGTCTAAAATACTAACATATTACTCAGCTTTGAGTGCTGGTTTTGGCCAAGTTAATTTTCTTCACAGTAGCTAGTATCAGGCTATGCTTTGGGTCTGTGCTGAAAACAGCATTGATAACACAGAGATGTTTTCGTTATTACCGAGCAGCACTTACACATAGTCAGGGCTTTTTCTCCTCCTCGCATCACTCCACCAGTGAGTGGGCTGCAGGTGCACAAGAAGCTGGAAGGGGACACAGCTGGGACAGCTGACCTCAAAGCTGGGACAGCTGGCCTCAACTGACCAAAGCGATATTTCAGATCATATGTTGTCATGCTCACATATAAAACTGAGGGAAGAAGAAGAAGAAGAAGGAGGAGGAGGGAGGTGTTGAGAGTGGTGGTGCTTTGTCTTCCCAGGTAACTGTTAGATGTGATGAAGCCTGGCTTTCCCAGAGATGGCTGAACCCTACCTGCTGATGGAAAGCAATGAATGAATTCCCTATTTTACTTCTCTCACGCACGTAGCTTTTGCTTTACCTATTAAACTCTCTTTATCTCAGCTCACAAGTTTTGTCACTTTTACTCTACCAATTCTCTCCACCATCCCACAAGGAGGAAGTGAGAGAGCAGCGATGTGATTCTCAGTTGCTGACTGGGATTAAACCACGGCACCTTGGCTTGCATGTTATTTGCAGTACCTAAAAAGTTATGAAAATAGCTGAAAGAGTTCTCTGTAAATATGCAAGAATTGATGAGCACACCCTGTCCTCACATTTTATGATCCCCTGCTGGGAGCAATTGCAAAAGCCACACTACAAGAGTAGAGTGGCTGGAATGGCATTTAGGTTTAACCTAAATCATTCAGCAGTCATTCAAAAGGGCATCTTTCACTTTGCACAACAGGCAATGACCCCGTTTCCGAGGATAAGCAGAAAGTGATGAGCAGAGCCTGGTCCAGAAAGCTAAGGGATGGTGACGCATCACAAAACACTTTTTGAATCCCTCCTACAGATCACTGAAGAGAAGTCCCCTGTTTGGCTAGGAAGTCATGTAAGGTTCAAGCTGAGGCAGAGCATTTTCAGAGGAAGGCTTCCTATCAAATTCACCGATCCCAGCCTGGGCTCTTATGGCCAGTTCAATGCTGATTGATCCTATTTTTTTATCCTATACCGTTGTTCTCATTGTAATGACACTGGGCTCACTTCTCTCTCACATAGGAACAACTCCTCTCATCTCCAATAATGATACCAAGTTATTCAGGACAATATAAGAGATGAGAACTGCCTGAGAAACTGCAGAGGAAGACTATCTAAGATTGGCGACTGGCCAATATGATAGCAGACAAAATTCTGTGTAGATAGTAAAGAGCAATACGTGGGGAAGAAAACAATATTAATTTGACATACAGACATTGGTTTTCAAGCACACTCCATTTTGCACTCAAGTTGTGCAGCATGAAGAAAGGCTCCAGCTACACGGCAGGACAGGGCACAGTTGAGTAAACATTATAACTAGAAATGAGACTGGTTAGGGGCTACTGCAAGGGCTAGTAAGAAGGTCTGGGCCTGGAGTAAACTGTAGCTACTTCTGTTGTCATCACAGCAAAGATCCCATAGTATGGGTGTATTCCTCTAGCAAGAAGAAAATAAGGTCTACTTTGTGTCCAATATGATAGAGAGAAAACCTCTCTTTCACCAAAATTACAGGTAAGGTCACTTGATACCTGAATGAATATTTCAATGGAACTGCATCATATCTTTCCTTTAATTATTCCCATCCCTCCCCTTGCTCCAAACTGGACACTTTTCTCCCATTATTTTCAAAAACTAAAAGCCTGTAAAATTGTAGATTTCAATTGTCACAAACAGTTTCCAAAGTGCTTTTCTCTGTTGCTTTTAAAACGTAAGTGGAAATTTTAAAATACTATTTTTTTTTTCCTTCAGGAAATCAGATGACCATTTTATACCCGTTTCCATGACAGAACAAGCTCACTTGTATAAGAAAGCAAAATTTCTTTCCAATTATTTAGAACCAGAATTTATTGTTTAGGGGATTGAAATCCTCTCTCTTTCACTAAAAATAAACCTAGGGATTCAATTCAGTAATACATTTC
This sequence comes from Todus mexicanus, assembly GCA_013389965.1. Classification (NCBI taxonomy): domain Eukaryota; kingdom Metazoa; phylum Chordata; class Aves; order Coraciiformes; family Todidae; genus Todus; species Todus mexicanus. The sequence continues at coordinate 9,675 of WEIS01008842.1, read as the reverse complement.
ATTTACTTCCAGAAATTTCAGAGCTTCCTCTTTAAGTCATATCACACTTTAGGGGAGGTGGGTATTTCTGTTCTAAACAAAAGTCATTATTTTATCTTTGTCACAAAATGTTCAGAGCTTGTCACAAATTATACAGATGTTTCTTATTACAGGAAATTTAGAATTGAGCCTGAGGTATGTAGAGGAGATTGTCACACTCTGTAGTAGCTAAAAAAAGGGGTGCAAGGAGATTAAAAATTGACAGTTAACATAAATATTGGTAGGATATTGTAATCACCACATGCAGTGTTTGGATTCACAAAGAGGGGAAAACTAGCAAGTGAGCACAGTGAGTGAAAGCCCATCTACATCAGTTCTGATTCTCATTTGACCTGGAAGTATAGGACAACCTAAAGAAGTCATTTGTGTTGCTAAGCCAAGGTAAGCGAAGCTACAGTTTGGGAACAAACACAAAATACAAATGCAGCTGAGGCTCATACAGGCATATGGATGTTGATCATCCCAGACCAAAGGCAGAGAGGACTCTTTTTCTGTCCAAAGAGTTTTTGTTGTTTTTTTTTAAAAAAAAACAAACATGTGAGGAGGGACACTTAGGGCAAAGGAAACAACCAAGGAAAAGAATACCTGCCAGCCCCTTTCAGTTGCTGTACATCAGAAGAAATGTGGAAGTGCATCACCCTGTAAGAATTGATTGCAGTCGAGTTCATGAAGTACAAAAACAGGGAGTTTACAGATGTGCTGTATGACTAGGTCTAGCCTTCCTGTTGCGTTTCACTTGGGCAGGTGAGGTTTGTAGGCAGCCTGGATCTCCGACATAATGGAAATACAGCTGTGGAGATTCCAGGCATCACAGAATACAAGCCAGGAAATGACAGAGGAATTCATAACATAAGGGCTGGTTTGCTCTAGACCCATTACCAAGCTAACGGATAGAAAGAGAGAAATGAATTTGCTTTTCACCTTTATGGTCTCAATATTTCAGAACCTCGAATCCCACTATTGAGACCACATTTTTAGAAGTGCGGTCCTCACCCCTTTTAGAAGCTTAAGGATGGAGGATGCCTTTCAAACAGGATTATCACCTGCACAGCATCTGTTTGCCAAAACAAGAGCTCAGCTCTTAAAACCACTGGGCTTCTTCTTTTAGAGAATACAAGTCAAAGACTTGAACTTATATTAGAAGAACATAAGTTTAGATTTAAATTCAGTTTGGATTTAAAATCACTCATCACACAACTTCAACTTCATTACTCCAATAGTTAGTTGACCACAGGGTTAAACTTTTTAATCTGATTTCCACTCCAAATTTCTATTTCTAGCTACTGGATTTCGTTATTTCCTAGGGTCAAGCTCAAAGCTGTCAATTATCTATGTTTTTGTTCCCCTTCGAGGTAATTATAGCCTATGAGGAAGTTGCTCATTTATCTTTGCTTTGATGAGACAAATACAGAGAGCTCCTGGTGGGCTCCTGGAGTCTCTCTGTATGCTGGTTTTTTTTTTTTTCTGGCTTATTTTAACTATGTGTGTTTTCTTCAAATACCCTCCAACCTCACAACACTTTTCAAAGTATGAAGTCTAGAACAGGACTCCAAATTACAGAGGTGTTCCAGACAAGTCCAAGTGTCAGGCTGGTGGTGTCTCGCATACTTGGAGGTACTGTCACAAAGTCAAGGAGTGTGTTCACTAAAAAATATCAAATATACCTTTACTTAGAAGAACTATTTAACTCCATTGGTAGAAAATGGCAAGAAGATCTGCACGAGAACTGGGTGAACAGTAGATTTTTATGTACAGCTACTTTAAAGTAAAATCCTACTGTCCGGCATGATTTCAGTTCAGCTCTTGCAATTTATCAGAGGGAGATTTTGAAGGAGAAATGCTTGGGATTCAGGATTAAAAAAATCAAACAGCTTCAGGTCAGTAGCAAAGCACAGTGCCCCTTCACAGCCTCTCCTTAACAATTCTGGGTGCCATATACCCCTCTCCTCAAGAAAAGGAGGTAATAAAAGCACATGAAACCTGTTCCTGGTAAATATCACCTTCTTTGTACTTCACAAAGATGATGTTCAGTATAAGAATGCTCTGACTTGAGATCCACATCTGGAGCAGCCACAATATATCAGAAGTTACGGAAGGATCAGGAGCAGTGTTTAACACATCCTGCTACTCTACGCTTCAGTTTTGTAGATGAGATTATCTGGATATAGACTAGGAAGGAATTTCAGCTTTGGTTCTTATCTAAAGCTTTTGATATACTTTTTAATGGCAGGATAAAAATGCCTTGCACACAAAGTGATTCTTTTCTGTCAGATCTGAGAATTAGTGATAAATTCTGATGCAACACTGTAAATAACTGTTTCCATTTAATGATGCTGAGCATGTTAGGCTATGTCAATCATCCCTTGGAAATGAAGAGGAGATGTGATTTGAAATGGCAAGCTGCGGGTGTCTAATCAATAATCCCATTATGTGTCAAGCAAACCAAATTTGATTATCACACAGCAGTTACAGTTTCCCTCAGTGAAGTTGCAACTCAGTTGCCATTCAACTCTCAGCATCAAATCCAGTAGGTGAAAATGGTGGAAGATTATTTAGCTTCCATATGTGGAGATATCCAGGGCGTTTGTGAGACAGCAGTCCCATGACTACTGGAAACCACAGGAGATTCTACCCTCTACTGGAAAAAAATGCAAAAGTGCTATTGTTTTCTTCCCTTAAAATACCCTAGCCTCCCACCATTTCCTGAGACATCACTTCTCCAGGGTCTTCACTGGCTCTTTGTGCCTCTAGTGCCTTTGAAATACAAGTAGCTCCAGACTTTGGATAGATTTTTCACATGCCCTGTAAAACCATAAGGATTATTCTGCCCTTCTAGTTTTGCTCTTATTAACTCTATATAGCTCAGTCCGTCTCACAGATTGCTTGTTTTCATTCATCTACCCACAAAGGCTCACATTCTACCTTGCTCTTTGGTCTTGAAATGTATCTAAGGGATCTGCACAGGAGTAAGCCGTAAATCAAAGGACGTTGTGAGATCCAGCGGTATATTCCTACTAAGGATCTGCAAGACTATGATATCACTCAGACCATTCAGATGCCTCCTCGGTTTGCTTTCCACATTCACAAGTTCAAAGGCGTGTTCTACTTCCTCAGTATCTCCATATATGATAATGATACCAGATTCCTTTGGTAGGTGTACATTAAGCAGTTGTGTCAACACCGTTGTGAAGCATCCGTATACAAACAGGAGCTTAGACCCATTATGATTCCATCTGAGTTGATATAAAAACAGATTTTGCTGCAAGCTACCATTTGTGGTGAATCTATATTAAAAATAATACTACAACTTACACTGAAGAGTGTGCCCATACCTAGCTCTAGGCTGGTTTCAATAAACACACAGTCTCTTTGGAAGAGACACTAGAATTATTTTTCATCTCTTCCATAGTAGCAACATGGTGAGAGATTTGTGAAGATCAAGGGATAAAATGGGCTCATTTATATTTCAGAGACTCCAGTTGGAAGTGTTTCCTGCCTGTTTAACAGCGACACTGTTTACAACCCAGAGATTGTTTTCTTATGCCGTCTGTAAAACATTTAAAAAGCTCTGACCTTTATTTACTAAATTAATACTCTAATTAAGACTGAAAGTTTTAGCCCAAGAAGTTGCCTATTGAATCAGACCTAAGATTTTAAAGAGGTGATGACTAACAGTTCTTTGGGACATAATAAATCAATGCTTCTTCAGTGGTAGGTATTGAAAAAACTGGTCCATGACGTATTTTTGTAAACACCAGCTCACAGGTCATGCTATAAAGCATCTGCCTTGGATCATGGTATTATGGAATTGAGAGACAGATTTCACCTGTTAACAGCACACGGGACAAGGTTTCTGAGGAGCTCCAGGCGCAGTTAGGTACCTACAGACAATTTCCAAAGCATCCGACAGCCAGCAGCTGGCCCTTCCCCTTCTAAAAGGCACTGCTGCCACCTTCACTGCTGCATGTCTGAAATAGGAACGTCGGGCACTTACAGAGACGTGCAGCCAGCCAGCAGCAAGGACGTAGCCATGGTCCCCTTCTTCAGAGCCCTCACACACAAATCCCAGAGTTGCAGGTCTGTTTGTGGTGGATTGACAGGCACAATATCCCTTGATCCTTGTCTCCATTTGCTGAAGTCCCTCATAGCCTCAGCACTCCTCTCAGCATAGCCAGAAAGCAGGGGCAGTTCATGGAAGCAACAGAGTAGTGTTAGGGCCTTAGCTATAATTCTCCCTTTACTTGCCGTGTATTTTCTTCCCTCTGCCATTTATTTTTTCAAGCTCTTCTATCTCTCAGCAAAGATCTCAGGAGCTTTTTTCCTTCATCCAAATGGGCACTTTCTCTTATTACCTTCTGAAGTAACACTCAAGCTTATTTCAGCTCCTGAACGAACCAGGTGCCCTCAGGAAAGCTGGCAGTTCACTCGTTTTCTGACTGTGGGAGGTGATGCTGCTTTTATAATGAGAGATATACAAAAGGGGCAGGATGTGTTTGTTATTTCGTTCCACTGCTTTCCCCATAACCCCAGTGGAATTCTGAGCACGTCTCCTTTATCCCCTGTTTTCTTTCTGTTCCCTAACAACCTGGTTGTAACAATCGGAGTTAAAACCTAGAAGACCTGAGCAGGATTACATCATTGCGATTTCAGTTTGGTGACACTGCCCAGAAGAACACGCTCTGGTAGGAGATAGGTAAGAGCTTAAGGAGCTAAAACTGTGTTGTGCACAATTCAAAGAACATTGATGCTGCTGTGCTTTTCACAAAACAAGCAAATAATCAAACAAACAAAACCAGACAAAAATAAACCACCACCACCAACAAAACCCAACAAAAACCAACAACAACAACCAGGTACTGACTTGAAAAAGCCTATATCCATTGCACCTCCCCATTAGCAGCATTCAGGACATCATGCTCGCTTCCCTTGCTAGGTATAGAAAAGAGGGCAAGACCAGACTGCTGTGAAGCAGACAAGAGTTTTCCTGTTGACATCAGCAGGAATCCAGCCTTTAAGCATCTTACTGCTTCTCTATTCTTTCTTGTGTAGCAGCTACAAGTACCAACAGCACTTTACTTTGGACTGGAATACTTAAAATGCTGGTTTTTTCAAGGAGTGCTAACACCACCGCTGTGGTTTAACCGCAGCTGGCAATTTAGCACCACACAAACACATGCTCACTCCTCTGCCCAGTGGTATGGGGGAATGAATTGGGGGGGAAAAAAAGAGTAAAATTCATGAGTTGAGACTGAGTAGGATGTTCTATGGTATGGAATATCTGTTTGGCTAGTTTGGGTCAGCTATTCTGGCCACGCTCCCTCTCAGCTTCTTGTACGCCTGCTCACTTGGAGAGAATGGAACACTGACAAATCCTTGACTTAGGATAAGCATTACTTAGCAACAACTAAAACATCAGTGTGTTATCAACATTCTTCTCATACTAAATCCTAAACGCAGCACTGTACCAGCTTCTAGGAAGCAGATTAACTCTGTCCCAGATGAACACACTACCTACTTCTCCTAAGCAATGGCCCCCTATAATGGACATGTTTATTAATTAAATTTGCTCTTAATGTTCCTGGAGACGTTGCCTGATAAACCTTTTTCTCAGAGTCAGAGGGAGTTTTCTGAGGAATGAAAAGGAAGAAAAGCTGCATTTTCCTCATGCTGTTTTCATTAAAAAGGTCTTCATTTAGCAAAGCACCTTCCAGCTTAGAGTGCATGAGCGAGTCCATTGAGACTAATAGGATTACTCCAAGCTGGTAAGGCACGTGCTTATTTATTTTGCTGAACCTTAAATGAGACGTGATTTGATTGAAAAGTCTCTAGAGAAAGCCCAGTTTGATCAGGTGACATTTAAGGTACAGCCAGACTCAAAACACAAAGTCCAGCCTGTATAGTAGTATTGTGTGCAAGAGGCATGTCGCTCTCAGAAGAAGACATGCTAGAAAAAACACGTATGTCAGCATGGAAGGTCACATGCCCTGGAAGGTGATGGCTCCTTTTTGAACCATGTAAAGTGCCTTCTAGAGAAAAGTTAGCTTGGATGATTCTTCCACGCCACCCAACAAGCCTTGGAAAGCTCTTAAACGTCAACTACCCCAATTCCTATTCAGTTTCCCGTATGTTGGGGTTTGGTTTTTTCCCAGTCTTCCCTAGTAAGGCACCTTTCCAGTTAAATTGTCCAAAACCACTGGAGAAGCTCTCCAGAGCAACTCCAATTGTGTATCTGCAGCATGCTCACCTCATACTAGCAAATTCTGAAAGCGCTGCTGTTCTTAAATAAAAGGAAGCCTGGAGCAACATGAGCACTAAGCTCAGGCCCTGCAGCGCTTCTCCCTGAGCTCTGATCCTGCCAGCACTCTCCTGCTGTGCCTCAGCAAAAGCAGATGAGGATGTGGCTTTGCAGTACCTGATGAATGTCCTGGGGCTAAAGAAGTTTTTCTGATGATTCATTAGTACATTTCTCGAAGTCAAGCAAAGGAAGGGAGACATGCTGTACTTCAGGCCGGGGTTCTCTGCAGTCCTAGTGGTCAGTATAAGGTCTGACATCACTTCCCAAACCGGAGGAAGGATTTGGATTCTGGTTTTCCAGAAAAACAAACAAAAAAATCCAACATTGGGAACTTTATTGTTCTATCTTTTGCATTTTTTCTATGACATTTTCCATATCCTGCACTCAGCTCTGCCAAAAATAAGGTGCTGGCAACCTAGATATCCAACGGGACAATTAGCTAATTATGAATATCATTCTTAATTTACTTTTTTTTTTTTCTTTTTAATGCCTATTCTAGTACCTCCAAGTGGGAATATTCTCAGACATTTACATAAAGAACATTGCAGGTTTAAGATTTTCATGCCATTGTATTCAGTATGTTTAGGAAACAGATAATCCTATTCATCTAGCTTTGCCTTATCAAATTAAATAGATTCTCACGTACCAGGTGTCTTCAGTATTTGAATATTTAAATTGCCAAGTGCATGCATTATTAATGCTTCTAGGAATAGACCTAACACTTCATAAAACAGAAGGCATAAGATTTTAAGGTGGTGGAACAACTTGCTTTTAACAGTAGTGAAAAGCCATATTGAGGAATCTAAAGCAGGTTAAAGCTCCACCGAATAAGAGAAATAGCAAGGTAAACTACGCAGAATATGGCGCTATCCCACACCACACTTCAATAATGAAACCAAACACTTTGTGGAAACCTCTGTAGTTACAACTAAACAAAATGTACAGTACCCAGAAGCACGAATGAAGTCTCCTTGCTAAGACATCCAGTTGGGTTACACTGGCAAAATCCCACATCCACAAAACTTAACTTCTGCCCAGTGGAATTTCTCTCCAGTGCAAGGGAAAATTTCTCAGAAATGGGCACCAGGCATTGCTAGTCAAAAGAATTCTTGGAGTAACTGGAGTGAAGAGTATTTTTGGAAGTCCAAGAAAAGTGCATCTCCTGTATGATAATCTTCCTAACAAGCAACTCAGTAACTTACCATGTATTGTGACTCCACCTAACAATGTCATCAACTGCTACTTTGCTCTTCCATGTAAGGATCTGTAGCTCATCTAAAAGCTGTCACCTTCCACCTCCACGTTAAGTACTTCTAGCTAAGATATCCAAGAAGTCATGGTGAATTATTTGGAGAAATACGATCCATAGCTGGTTTTAGCGCATTCAGTGCGCAGTACATTTTACACTATAATCCACACTTTAATGGGTAAAAAACCCATAAAAGCCAAAACTCCCATGAGTGAATCCCATTCCTACTTCTCAATGGTTTTATATACTATTGGAATAATTTGGTGTTTGTTGAAGTTGCACGGAAACCAAAACATAATGCAAACAAGCAGTCCAGTGAGCAGTGAAACCAGTGAAGGTGGTTATGCTACACCCATGGGATGGGTGTCCCATGACAGTAACTCCTGAGCAATGCCCATACCATTTTTTTCCTTGGACAACCCGGCTTGGCAGAAGCTATTGCGGCTTCTGTGACTAATCTAGAGCAAAACTCATGCAGATTGCACTAGCCAGGACAAGCAAGCCAGAAGCACAGTCTGAGCTAGCTGCCTACCAATATATAAGGGCTAACTTCAGTGTCCTGCCATCAAGCAAGGCCAGTAACCTGCACAGCTCACCTCTTCCAGGCACCAGCTCTCTTGAATCACATAGCTTAAATACCCTTTTTTTTTTTCTCCCAGCTGGGACAGGAGATTTTAAAATTACTGAAGGAAGTGTCAACCTTTTAATTGCCTAAGTCTCTTCCCTGGAAAACATCTTTTTCAGGACTACAGAACTAGATACCAGCTACCTGAGAGCGTACTGACAACCATCATCTCCTACAAACCAAC
>WEIS01008821.1:0-10898 GCA_013389965.1 Todus mexicanus | reverse complement strand
TTTTTTTTACAGCAATTACTTGTACCAAAATATTGTAGTGCAGGTTCGTTCTGCCCTGATGCTCCAGCTCTCTGCTCTGATTCACAAAGTGAACTTCTCATTGTCTTTCATCAGCGACACCAAGGCAGAGTCACCCACCTCCTTAACAAAAGAAATGGAGCAATCCACATTAAACAGGGAGACATTCCCAACCAAAGTACTGTTCTTAACTAACTCAATCATTGCAGCCTGCCAAGGCTTCTCATCTCATCACAATTCCATGTTTTGGAACAGCTAAATTCACTTCTGAATCACTCGTGGTTCAGAGATTGCCTTGGCAGCCTGCATGGGTGGTGAGGGGTTTTTTTCAGATTCTAATCAAAGCAGTGGTGACTTTAAAGTGATAAATAGTGACTGGTTTTCTCAAGGTCAGTTTGTGACATACAGCTCTGCACAGCTCACAACCAGGATAGTAGGAGTCCACCCTGTGAAGGAGCCTGTCAAGCCAAGGGGGCAGAGTCCCTGTCACTGCTGGCTGGCTAGAGCAGGGTATGAGGTCGTGGGCTGAGCTGATTTTCACAAGCATGACCTGGTTTGTGCCAGCAGCAGTTTGCTTTTTTGTGTCCTTGCTACTTGTTGCTTTCTGAAACTGAGCTACTTTCGCGATAGTTCTGGTGACATCTAGGGAACTACTTTTCACTTTGACCAGAAAAGTGTAAGATCCCGCTAGACCAGAATGGTAAGCTTTTCTAACTATTTAGCATAGATACGATTGACTACCCTATGGAAAACCAAGATTTTCCTCTCTGTGACTAGCAGAGCAAGTGGAGAGGTGTTCTGTTTGAGTGTTAGTGGGTCACAGGATTTGGCAGCACTCCGGTCAGCTTGGATTGTTCCAGGCGTAGTTAATTATTTCACTGTAAAGCAGAGATAGCAGCACACAGAGCTGGAGACTGTAGATCACCTTTTGCTTGCTCTCTTCAGTCGAGCTTTTTTGGAAGAACTGCAACCAAGACAGGTTAGAATTAAGTGATGGACATGCCGAGTGATGCTTGTACAGGGATAAGAGCATGTGGCCATATGATGGGAAATGGCAGTGGAGAAATTGCCAGAGGGAGGAAAGCAGAGACAAAACCTCACAGGAGCACATTTCACAAACACCTGACAAATGGAACTGAAGGAATAACAAACACATTGGACATCTATCAATGTCTGAACTCTGTTCTCAACTCCCATCTGATTATAAGCGCCCAGTAAAGTCTATTAGATCCCTAAACGCAAAGAACCCAAAAGAGCTATGAACCTGCCTCATGCAACACCTGCAGGTTTCCATAAAAACATCTCAAAGGAGCCTGACCAACAGAGTGAGGTGCTTCTTTCACCCTATCTCGATCTTGTTGCCCTGTAGGCCAGCACAGCTTGTGTCCCACCCATGAAGGAGCTCAGGGGCCTTCCAGAAGGTGACAGGACACGATGAAAGGGTCTGATGGCCTGAGACTGCACTTGCTCTCTGTGCATGCTTATAAACAGAGATGCAGAAATGAGTTGAAGAAGACAGCCAGCTGGTACTAGGCAGTGCCTTAGATAAAGGAGTAAATTGCAAAATTATAGTTCTCAGTGAGAGAGCTCATGGGCAATGGAGCTCTCCTTGAACTGCGATATTGCTTGTTTATGGTGTTCTTCAGTGCTGTAGAAGTGTCCTTTTCACAGCTGAAATATTGCTGCAGGGTGCTTCTGTCCTGTCTGGCCAGGAGAGGGTTACCAGAGCCAGCTGTCCCTGAAGCCTAACAAGCCTCATTAGCACCAGGTGCCTCAGTGTTGAGGAGGCAATAAAGAGCCAGGGTGGGAGAACAGCACTTTTGGGTGCTGGAGTGGGTGTGGTGATTGAAGGAGCTCTGCTACTGCTTGGCTGTCCCGGAGAGCATTGAAAGGGTGTGGGAAGGATACTACAAAAGATAGCTATGAGAGGGAGGGATAGCTGTGCTAATCCTGTTCTCACAGGCAGATATTTCAGCTGAGGAAATCTTTATAGGCTGGGAGTTGTGGGGTTTGTACCTGGCTTCTTCCAAGTGCTTCCCTTTGTCTTTCCTCTCTCTCAAGTGAGTCAGGGTGCTTCCTCTCCTCTCTGCCTGTCTAGCTGTAAATGGCTGTGGGGCTGGGGAAGGACCTGAATGCTAGTGAAAACCAGAGCTGCTTGTCATAGCTTCTGAGGTGCAATGGTGTAGGGTGATGTTGGCGGTCATGGCTGGGAGACTGCTCTGCCTGCCCTGGACACTGCAAAGGGTGAGAAGATCTCTCCTCTGAGGAGCTCTGCTTCATGGGTAACTTTGTACCTGTAAGTGTACCCAGGGGGCAGTCCAACCAGCTCTGAAACACCCCAAAGTCTCCTCCTAATCCTTCAAGTTTCAATGATAGCTAGGAACTGAGGGATACTGGAAGTCAGTGAGGTTTTTCTTTTCTTCTACCAATGTGCTTCCTGAGAAGTGTGCCTGTTTTTCCAGGGTTGCTTTCTCTGTGCCTGGGATCCTTACTTTGTGTTAGTCTAAATTAACAGCTGATGCAACTTGTGCTGGTTGCTCAACCCCTTGTTGCTGAGGAATGGCCTTTATTTCCTACAGCCTTTGAAAGGATGATGCCAGTTCTCTGTCAGTGGTTGGAAGTTCTGCAGTGCAAAACTTCAAAAGCAGGTTGAGCGCCCATACAGGGAGCAGATTGCAGCCTGATCACAGCTCTGACACCACGTATGCTGTGTTCCATCCAGGGAACCTGGCTGTGGAAAACTGCAGATGGCAGAAACACAAACTGTGTTCTCCACTTTGAGCTCTGCTGTCTTAAAGCGACTGTTGAAATCTGTTGCTTCTCTTTGATATCTGAGTGTCCTAATGAGGAATAAACAAAAGCATTGATGGGAGAAAGGAGAGGAAACCCCCTGCCTGCCACAAATCTGTTGGGATAACTAGAGGGTTTGTGGGTACTGGGAGATGCAATCCCTGTGGCTTCGTTGGCTAGATGCAGAGGGCATGGTGTGGAGCGTAGATGGTGGAGTTGGTAACATTGGAGTGCTGGAGCAGTTATGGGTGTGTGACACTGAAGGACCAGATGCGTTCTGTGTGTCTCCTGACAGAAGGTGCGAAAGACTGCTGAAGTATCAGTTCTCCTGACTTTTCCCAGTTTCAAAGTAGGGATATTGCCATTGTGACTACCAGGATTTTCTTGGTGCTGAAATGAGTTCTGTTCCTTTTCTTTACCCTCTTTAAGAAACATCTTGACCAGGAAGCCATTGTCACACTTATTCCCTCATTCTTTTTAATATTCAGCTAATTGGAGCTGTGTGTCTGGAAGTGCCTGACCACTGGAACATTCCTATGATGCTTGTCCCACTGGCAGGAACCAGCTGGAATCCTACACACCATCTGAGGGAAGAGGAAACCTCAGAACTGTTGGAAAGCTTAACTGACTTAAGAAAGGTACCGGATCTACTGGCATTTTCCACATCCTTATGAGAGGCTCTAATGGCTGTATCTAAACTCTAGGAGTTATTAGAAGTCCTATCTGCTGGATGGGTCAGTCTTGGTCCAGCTGAGGGCCAGGGAGAGCTCTTCTGTCCTGAGCAGTTTGTCATATATGGTGTTGTGCAGCTCTAATGTGAATTTAATCCCAGCTTACTACTGTTCTCCGTATCTTGTCCTACTACTCCCTTGTCTGGTACGTCCTGGTAAGACCCTGCACTATGTAACACACTCCTTTGAGTGAGAACAGCCCTCGCCAAAAGACAGAGTTCCTGCTGTGTGCTGCCTTCAGCACCCTGCAGCCAGGAGCCCACTCGCAATGTGCTGGGGTGAAACACTCTCATTCAGGTGAGGTTTATGCCTTTTAAGATATGCAAATGAGGCTTTAAGTTGTGTTACAATAAATACAAAACAGACACATGGACAGAGCTGCAGTAATAAAAGAAAAGACTTACAGAGCATGTTCATGGTTAGACAGGAGCTGGTCTACTGCAGAAGAGCAGGAGGAGCTTGGAGACAGAGGAACAGCCACTTTTAGTGCAGAAAGGAAGAAAGACAGACACAGTGAGGTAATAAAGGGAGAAAGGAAAAAACACAGAAGACAGTTAATAGGAAAATGCTTTCCAGTAAGCCTCACATTAAACACCAAGAAGTTCAGTCCCAATAGTATCAAAGTTAAAGCTACATCCCCAAATACTTCACTAAAGGGGAAACAGTAGTGGTGGTACCTGGGTTAGAACTGTATGAGCCATCAGGTGGGGGGCTTTTTATTTATTTTTTTTTTCCTCTTTGTTTGTTTGTTGTTTTTTTTTTCCTCTTCACAAACCATTTTTGGAATCCTTCAGCTTTTCAAGAATATCCTTTTCCTGTCTCACTGATAGGATTTTAGGCAGGAACACTCTGCTGAGCCTGTTTTCCAAAAGCTCTTCAGCAGGAAATTTGGTAGCTAGATATTGTCTTCCTCCTGCTAACTTCATGAGTACCACCAATCTGACTGGGGATCCTCTTTTGAGGAAGCCACCTGTATCTCTTAAAAGCCTAAGGAGAAATAACTAGGTTACTTAATTTCTACCCGTGACAACTGACATGTTCAGCGCTAAGAAATTTGATTGATGGAGGCAATGCAGACCTGCCATAGATCCCTGCCTGGTGATCCTTGAGCCTTTTTACAGCTCTACTATGCTGGGAATGTCAGTCTGCTTTTTTTAAGTACAAATGGGGGAGTAATAGTTGAGCTTGATTTTCTCAGACTGCAGTACAGGAATACAGCAGTCACAATTTAATTTTCAGTATAAAGTTATAACCATACGTGGCTGCTAGCCAGCGCCAGGTACTAACTTTAAAAATACACTGCTGCTGGCTGAGAACAAGGCACAACTGGTCCCTCACCAGTCCTTTGAAGCCTAATGGAGAATTAGCAGTGCCTCTTAATGTACTTAACAGCTGTACGTCCCGTTCCCAGTTTTGCATCTTTTTCCTGACTGGCCAACAAGCAAATGAAGAAAAGAATCCTATATAAACAGTAGGGGTTCTGATTCAGAGAAGTTGAGAACTTCTTCCACCCTTTCATAAATGTAAGCACACACAATTTTATAGCCAAATCTTCCAAGGCAAACCCATGTGAACCAATCATAAGGGAGATTTTTTAAAAAGCAAATTTAGCCTACAGCTTATTTTAAAGGATTTTTATAGGCTTGTTTTAAAAATTAAGAACAAAGATCATTTAGATTTAGATTTAGATTATGAGATAATATTGGGTAATAGGTTGGTGATTGTCTAAGTAGTAGGTTACAGGTTGGACTTGATGATCTCTATGGTCTTTTCCAACCTCGTTATTTCTGTGATTTCTGTGATTTCTGTGATTTCGAACAGAGAAAGGGAAATGATGCACTTCGGTTTCCATTTCTAAGTTCTTTGAGCTGTGTTTTTTATGGACTTGTCTCTTGCACCCTGTTGTCTTCACTCCCATATGATTACAGAAGCTGAACGGGGCTGTGCCTAAGGAGTGAGCTCCAGGGGTACCGAGGTGCTGCAGAAGGTCCATCTCCTTGATGGGGAGGTGGATGTGACACTCGTGCTGGGGTGGAGCTGAGAAAATGTTCCCATCTTCTCCACTGACAGCACCATGCAGTTGCTGGGTGCTGTTTTGTCAATGGTATGAAACTGAGCTCTTTGAAGATCCCTTGGTAACACTTCTTGAAGTGTCATTCATAGTTGCTTTCTTGCCTATGAAATAGTTGCTTTGTGCAGTTCTTGTCTCAAACGCTGTATCAAAGTGTTACTAAGTGCTCTCATCGCTAGTAAATACCAACTACAGTGCTATAAAAACTTGTCAGAGAAGCACCATAGGGCATGAATCTCACTGAATAAATTATACACGCCTTTAATGCATTAATGTAAACTGTTACTGTTTCTGTGCACTATCAGGCAGATGGCAGATCAATTAATGATGAAATTATTCATACAGAACATTAACATGTAATGTGACCATTTTTCTTTGGTACTAGTACTCAAGTTTGCCTGTTTGGCTATGCTCAGTTTCATGTAGCAATGCTGCATCCTTCCATTCCTTCCAAAGCGACAAATCCATATTGTGTTTCCTTCACATTCTAAAAGTGCATTACTGTGGTTTGCGTTTAAACAGCTGGTTTGTGTCTTTCCAGAGGTGGTTTCACTTCGGTGGCAGAAAAAGTGCTGCTAGGACTCAGACCTTTGCAGACTTTGAAGCTAAAGGAATTTCTGTGCTTCATTTTGAGAGAGGTAAGGATTTCAGAGCAGTATAATGCTCCTACGAAGATGCTGCATTATAAGATGTGTGACATAATATCAAGACAGAGCACAAAAATGGAGAAAAATATGATTTGATGTAAGGGGATGTGAATGACCCTTTTGTTTTTCCCTTTATACAAGTGGATGTACATAAAGATTAGCTAAATTCAATCTAACATTCACATATTTGTTGAATAATCTGGAAAGCAGTCCAGAAAGGGTTTTTATGCATAGCAGAGTTTCCCAAGCTATTTTGGCCTGCCTTCTTCTAGGAGAATGTAACATGCAGGCTGAAGCCTTTGCAAATGCCATGCCTGTGCTGGGCTGACGCTATGGGCTAATGTCCTCCCCTGCTGATGAAAGAAAAAGAGGAGAAAAATCAGTGAGTCTGCCTGCTAGTTAATGCCTCACTCTAATAGGATAAACTTCCATTCTGCAGGAAGACGAAAATGTTAGAGCTGTCCTCTCAAATATCCCCACACTTTCTGTAGTGCAAATGTGAGATTGAGGCAATTTCAGCCAGCTCTGCATCTGACAGTGCATTTCTCTTCCAGGGTCAGAACGCCAGAGTCTGTGCTTGGAGTTAATTTATAAACATTTTACACAGAAATTGCTGAAGTTCATTTTGATCCAAGTAATGTGACATCTGTGGAGAAAGCAGCCTACCTCTCTCTGACCAGATGTTTACGTTATCACTTCCTCAGGATGATCTTTCAGAAAAAAAAGCACATTTTTTCACAAAGCGACGGCTGAGTCCTGCTGTAGATTTATCAGTTACCATTGACATCAGGGATGCCAGCAGAGACCTCTAAAGCTTACAGAAATTATTTCTTCTAATCCAAACAAAATCAGTCCGCCCTCAAACTTCTTTACCAGTGGTCTGGAGCCCTGTAGCATATGAAGATATAGGGTTGACGTGAGAACCAAGAAAAATTCTCCACTGGTAGGGTTGTGATCAATGAAGGCATCATATGCCAGGTATAAATCTCATTTGTAAAGATGGAACCATAAAGCGCAACATAGCAACAAGAACAAAGATGAGTTCCGAAGTGCCTCCTAAATGCTATCTTTCTGTGATGAATGGTGGTAACGCTGAAGTAGCCTGTGATAGCTAAAGAACAGGAAGAGTAATGCAGAAGGAAGGACTGGAAATCATCAGCTAGTTCAGGAACAGCTGTACTCAGCTGTATGTAATGGTTGATGTAGTATTTGCAAGACATTATGTACTCCCCAAGACATACATGAAGGAATATTGCATCTTTACTGATAGCAAAACCAAACCAAAGCCACATCTGTATCAATTTATAGGTGAGGTCATCTGTCCAAGATGTAAATGCACCCTGAGCAGCAGATGTAAGCAACTATAGTCTTTGCTATGGCAAATAAATAAATAAATAAACCCACTCAAAATGGCCAATATATTTTTTAAATGTGCAGTTTAATATGGAAAGATGCTGACAGCTGACTAAGAACTGGAATCACAGCTGGATGAGCACTGCAGACAGGCTCACAGCAGGCTTAGCAGGTACCTGAATTTGACGAAGCGTGTGAACCAGGCAGGCTGGCATGACAGGCACTGAGCAATCAGAAATGCAGGCAATGGTTAACGAGGCAAAGAGTGGCAAAATGGTAAAGGCAATCAAATTACAGCAGATGTACTGAAAGTCTTTCACACCTTCCTGGAGATACCAAAGAGCTGGGCAAAATGTCTTGAGAATAACAGGGCTCTTCTCTCCAACCGACAATATCAAAAGCCTTAGAAGCAACTTTAGCTATAACAACAGAGAAGGTTTTCCACAATCTCAGTTAGAGAAAGAGGCTTGAATAAATTCCCCTACAGCAATCGGAAAGGAAGAGGGTTATCGAAAAATGAAGAACAAAAAAAGAAATTAACCTAAAATTAAAATGCATTTAAACAATTAGCCCTGAGTTTGAGAGATGTCTGCTGCCACAATGAATAATAGAATATAACAATAATTGCTTAGATTTATATAGCATTTCTAGCCCTAAAGCATGTGGGGCTCTTTGCAAATGCTGACATGCATTGTCTAAAAACGCTTTAACTGATAAAACATGCTAATCTCTGGAGAGGGGGAAAGCAGCTCAACACATTCAGCATCGCTTTGCAAAGGTCTCAGCTGGAAGCTATGCAGTCAAAATAGATGGGAAGGAGGTGGATAGCAAATTGTTATCTATAATAGAATTTGTTTAGGTACCAGCACGAGTTTTAAACCCTGTTTTGGCCCTCTAGAATGAACGGAGAGTCCCAAAGGACTTGGAATCAGATTCAGTATGTTAGTATTATGAGGACATATGTATTTATCTAAATATAATTTTTTAAGTTGTATTCAATTATTGAAGTGGTATGTTTTCAATAGGTCTAGGTTTTGGCATCTGTCAGGAGGAGACATCAAGCAGCCCAGCTGCACGGAGCACAGTGCTATGGCCAGCAGTGCTCCTCTCTGGGCAATGGGTCCAAGCTCAGTGGGCAACGGGCTCCCAATTGCAGCTAGAAGGCAGATAATCTACGTGCATCTTTGTCTAGCTCATTGCATCCTTCCCAGCACCAGCTATTGAGCCTGTCCTGTATTCTCAATACAGGACATGTTGCTGTTGAGAAGCTCTGCTAAATATGATTCAATGAGAGAGAACTCATTTTGAAGCAGAAAATTCCAGCTTTAGGTGTATTAACCTGAGTAACTATCTAGCATCATATTGCTGATTCAGGAAGCAGAGCTGGGGTTAAATTAGGCAGTCCAATAACAGTGCTCTGTATCGGTATGGTAAATGAAATCAGATTGGAGCTTTTTCCAGCAGATAATATTCTGCTTTTTCATCAATTAAAGTTACCACCCAAATCATTTTGTGCAGAGCAGGAGCTCCTTGCTTTTACTGTCAGGACACCCACAAGGATGAAAAAGTAAATGTATGGAAATCTGTGTGAGTCCCACCAGATAGATGAGTTTCCTATTGTGGTCATGCACTCTCTTGCTGTTCCCTGCACTATCTTTTGCAGGAGAGAGGAAAGAAAACTTTGAGGAAAGCTGCAGACTGGACAGGAGGGAAGCGGATGGGAGAACAGCAGTATGTGCTGAGGCTTTGCAGCGAGGGAGGTGTTTTGGAAGCCCTTGGCGAGCACAGTCAGAGCTCTCCAGGGCTCTGTGAAAATTGTGTTCCTGTTTGAGGCCAGTGATTGCAAAATGCTGGAGACACGCTGTTCATTATGCAAACTGGCTGTGCAAAGCAGAGAGAAATAAGAAACAGTCATGCATGTCAAAGACCAGAGAGGTTTAATTGGAAAAGACAACAATTAACGTAAGTTACTTAAAGTTTCCATTTGAAACAGAGAGACAGTGAAGTGAAACCCAACAATAATTGCACAGAGAAGAAACTTTGATCCGCAGCAGGACTAGCCATCCCTGTGGCTTTGTCCTCCTTTTTGTTTATCCCTAATAGCATTCTTCCTTCCAGTACCATCCTCCAACAGCACTGGAGGGGCTATGGTCAGCTGTATCGCTGCAAACTTCTGTAAGCCAGATTGCTTTCCCTTTTTCATAAACAATAAACAGATTAAGTGAGGTTTTGCAGAGAGTTAATGGGGCTGAGCCAGGGGTTTGGTTATGTAGGTCTTCCTGGTGATATATACAAAGACTGAGCAGGACACAAGGTGGTGTGGGCAGAAAGGCATGTCCTGGAGTCACTGGACTGAGCCCAGCTTCCCTGGAGGACCCAGGGAGTACAAAATCTTCACTGTTTCCCTCAGAAAGGGCTTTCCCAGAAAGCTCCAAGTTACATGGGTCATACAGCACATGGGGAGGTACCAAACCAGGGGTAGGCCTTCCCTGGGGAGATACGAACCAGGTCAACAAACGGCAAATCTCAGGTTAAAAGGAAAGCCTTAACTGGGATCCTGCACCACTGGGATCCACCAATTGCCTTTGTTACCCAAAGCACAAGTCATGCAACCAAAAATATACAAAAATTAGTTATTTCGGCTGTTTCCAACCTCAAGGTGCCCTTCAGTGCCTTGGCTTCCCTACCAGAAACAAACCGATGCAGAAGAGAAGTTCTGATCTTGACTCTTCTGTTAAGCCAAATAACAAAAAAGGGTTTATCTTAGCTCTAATCTCTTTTTCCAATATACAGGCATATTGAAAGAGATTACCTGACTAAAATTGAAGGAAACTGTGGTATTTTAAAACCCTAATCCCCTCTTTCCTCTGTAGGAAATAAGATAAAGATCTTGATTTCACTCGGTATGATTACAAGAAGCTTTTCTCTTATCAGAAGTTCTCCATTTCCTCTGGTGAGTTATTTCTTGAGCTGTGTACCAGGCTTCAGCATCACCCCAATTATTGGCAAGACAAGTGGGTGTTGGGTGAAGGAAGGTACCAGCCTTTTCTGACACAGGGTGCTGCATAGATGTCAGCATCAGCTTACCCAAGGGCAGGAGTTCATGTTGGAGCTGGTTTGTGTTGGGACAGGCAGTTTGCTTTGGCAGTGGGTTTTGCAGGTAGGAGGACTAGTGTGTGGTCAATAAGAACTGGGGCCGGGGCAATGCACACATCACTGCCTGCACAGCCAAATGAGGTGCTGGCAGTTCTTCAAAGTCCCAGCAAGCCAGGGTCACCACACACCCTT
>WEIS01008815.1:0-26206 GCA_013389965.1 Todus mexicanus | reverse complement strand
CCCTGCCATGGAGGATAACGTGCCTGGCAGCGCTGCCTACGCTGGGCAGGAGGGAGGCGATGGAGCACCAAGACAGCTCAGCTGGCTCCTGTCTGTGGGCAGGAGCTGGTGGCTGGCCAGGATGCCACAGCCAGTGCCCTGCTCTTGGGGTGCTGGCCAGGAGCACGGAGTGTCAGCTTGTTGGGTCACCTGGGAACTGCTGGCTGCAGAAGGGCTTGCTCTGAGGTACAGGTCTGATATTTTTAATTACCAGAGGTGGTTAAGAGGCTGTTATCCAACTCAGCCTGCAGGTTCCCTGAATAGACTGGGGCATCTCCCAAGATGTTAGCCTGCTTCGCAGAGCTCAGCCTGAGTTTTCTAAACTCTCTCCAATGCTTAGCTCAGACTGGCTCACCTGAGCTTGGGCTTTCACTGCGTAGACAACTGGGATCCCAAGCATCTGTTCCAGGGGCATGGATGTAGATCTGAGCTAGAAGCAAAGTGCACACAAATCTCCTATCAACATGCCTCTAGCCCATCAACCAGCTTCTCCTTCCACCAGTTGAGCAGCTCACTTCATCCCATTTGACTTTCTTCAGTATTGCTGCAATTGCCATAAGATCAACTCCACTGGTATTTCCCAGCTACACAGTCTACTTCATCCTTGCATGGAATTCCACAAGGAACACAGACATGAGAAATGCTCCCAGGGCAGGGCAGGTGTTGCTATAGCCCTCCCGAGGGGAGATCCAGCTGGAAGAGCGCAGATCTCCTAGTTTGCAGAGATACTGTTATAATAGACACCAGACTTGTGCACAAACGTTGTAAGCTACTGGAGAGGACTCTAGGAAGAAAACAATCCATCTCCTTTTCTTGTGCTCCCAGCTCCACCTGGATGAAGAATCTTTCCATGCACAAAGGAAGTTTCTGTGCTGCATAGGGACATATTTTTCATCTTTGCTTAGCTGCCTCAATAGGAAACAGCAGGAGGAAGAGAGGCCAGCAGAAGCTGCTCTGCAGGTTGACCTGAAAAGCATCCATTTTTCCAGAGAAGCTAAAAAAACAAAATGTGGGAGGGGAGAAAGTAAAAATAATTTTGAATTAAGTGAAAGCATTTGATCCTAACACATGGTTTGGTTTCTGTAGTTTATCTCTTGGGTCAGACTGTACTCAATTTACAAAGAAACAGCACTTTAAAAACAAGCATGAAGGAAATTAAGAACTTGATTTCTAAAATGTCAGAACGTTAGTGTTCCACATCATTGCTATTTCTCTGGGATGTGGAGAAAAGTAGTAACAAGGGGATGAATTTAGTGTTTGTTTCCTTTCTCCTTCTAGACAAGTCAATAAATTAGACCCATATTCACAAACCAATTCCTTCAAGTCTGTATTTTTTCTAAAAAAAAATTTGAAAATCGTTCTGTCTGAAATTTTGCCAGAGTTAGGCTTTGACGCAGCAGCCAGCATTTGGAAATATAACACCTGCCTATTGATGAAGTTTGCTATTTTTCTTTCATGCCTTGAGGCAGCTCAGACCTATTCCTTGCCTGACATGTTCTCGTGCTGCAGTGCAAACCACAAATGTGTCCACTGCCTCCAAAACAATGTCAGCTCTGCATAGTTTCCTAGAGCTCCTTCCCTCTTCATCCAACCCTAACATTATGGATCTTAGCTGGAATGTCTGTTTCCCCAAGTGTAAATAGCTACAAATTATTCCCAGTTTGTGAGAGGAACATTCCCTTTCAGCACCCTCTGTGAGATGCTGGATATTTCTGCACCGTAATCACACCAAGCTTGGGTCTATAGGTTGTGGTCTTCACCTGCCTTCCATTAAAACCTGCAGAATAAAACATGACCCATGCTAGAACTATTTAAGGATTCAACTTTGCATTTCAATCGGTGCTCAGATGAACTGAGCAACAAATGAAAGGAAATGTGAAGCACAATGAACTGTACAATGAAACACAATTTTGCAGCAGCAAGTACTCCCACACTGGCCTCCTCTTCTGAGATAGTGGGATGAAGAACTCAGACATTGTCATTTGGAAACTGCATGTTAAAAGAACCTGAATAGTCAACCATCTATTTTGCGTGTTTTCACCTTTTCTTAAATGTAAACTGAGGAATTAGAGAGAAGAAGTTTCTATTTCTTTTAAATTAGGGAGCTGCTTCTAGAAGTGATATTATCAATCAACACCATTAAAAAAATCTTTCATTAAGATTCACACAAAACCACATGATTGATCTAGAAAACACAAACTTTGGGGGGGGAAAAAAGCCCATTGGAATGGTAGCAGATCACATTTTCACATTTCTGCCCTGAAATTTTGACGTCTGGTGTTTACTTCTGTTGTGAAAGAAAGCAAACATTTTCTCTAACCAAAGTGCTCCAGGAATTGAAGCCCCGAACCAGCCCCTCCCAATATCAGTTACTATAAGACACAAAATTGTGATTGCTGTGGAAAATGAAAATAATCACAAGAAGAAAAGTGAATTTAAGCCAATGTCTTGAATTACTTTCTTTCTGCATTGCAGAGCTTGTTTCTGTTCTATTTGTTTCTAAAATTATGTCAATCAAACCATTAGTGAACATAAAACTCCACACAATGTGACTAGCTAAAACTGAATGAGCTTACAGTTAATTTCAGGGAATTCCACCAATGAGTTTCTCCTAAAATGAAATGTGTGCAGCTCTCAGTTAGAAGCCCAAGGTAAAACTAG
Organism: Todus mexicanus; assembly: GCA_013389965.1. Classification (NCBI taxonomy): domain Eukaryota; kingdom Metazoa; phylum Chordata; class Aves; order Coraciiformes; family Todidae; genus Todus; species Todus mexicanus. Next base: position 23,506 of record WEIS01008815.1, on the reverse strand, counting down.
TGTGTGCCTGATTTGGGGGATCCAGGCCCCAATGGCTACACAGGAGGGGCACTGGCAGCCATTGATCCTATGTGGACGTTGCTTCCCCTCTCCAAATCCAGCAGGTCTTGCCCTTACCACGAGGAATTTTCACCCAATCCAGAAAAAAGCATCTACCAGTTAATGGCATTAGGATTCTGACCCCCATTCAGGGTTATGTGGGCCACTGCCAAATGCACTGAGATTAGGGTGGGATTTGTGTTGCTTAGCAAGTTCTTTTGGTTAAATTAACAAATTTAGAGAAAGTAAGGATAATTAACTCTTCGTCATGGATGCTGAAGAATGTATCATGACTGCAACTAAGCTGGCCTCTCAGTTGGGTGTATCCCTAACTTTCCCTCCATTAATACCAGAATGCCTGAGCTTGATGATGCTTCAGATCTGGGCTGACTGTCCCAGTGCAGGTGTGGACCTGAGCTCAGGGGTTGTTTTTGCAAAGGAACACACTGCTTGCAAAGACAATGAAGCTGAAATCACTCAACTACTGTTAGTCTTCCTAAAGCTCTCTGCATGCCTAGAAGGCTCTGGGAAGCATGTTCTCCCCAGTTTGTCTAGAAGGGTAGTTTTTAAATGTCTTACTAGTCAGGTACCATAGAATAGCTCAGCTTCTGGCTAGATGGTGGGTTTTGATGGGCCCACACAGGTCAGAGCAGCACTGTGACAGGACAGTAAGGTCAGTACAGTTTCTGGGATTACTGCTGACATCGAAGCCAGACTGGCCCAGGAGCACTGGCCTTGATGTTAGTCACTGGCATTGACTCTGTGATGAAGACATAACCAAACTGTCAATTGTACTGAGTAGACTTTTGTCTCAATTTTCTGGTTATAAAATGTTATTTTGTTGCCCATATGGTGAATTGCTTCAAAAAGGGCTTCCTTTAGATGGGAGGGTTTCAGTTAATAGATCTGATTGGAAAGTTACTGTATAGTTAGAAGTATTTTATTATAAAGTTAGAAAGAGATATTGTAATCTGATTGTCTTATTTAAGCTTCCTTACCCTTTCTATCTATTTGTGTCTCTTCTACACCTCATGTCCCAGCCTTTTCTGGCTTGCTATGAGTATGAGACAGAAAGAGAAAATCCATGTGGGTCTCAGAAGGAAGAACATGCATTTCCTGAAGGGAAGTTTTGGGTGAGATAGCTGAAAACTAGGCTGTGTAGACATTTAATGTCCATTGAGAACAACACTGAAAATGCTCCTAGATAAAAAGCCAGTTTTGCTCAGCAATAGCAAAGTACCACTAGCGGTGCTCAGTATGACCTTAAACTCTAGAAGATATCTTCTCCCCTAGTCCTGCTAGATGGGCAGACATGATTGCTGCTACTGAATATGCCATTGTTATGAGGGCTCTTCTGAGGTCCTCAAGCATAGTAAATCCCAACAGGCAGGCTCATCCATCAGTAAAGAACATTTGCACTACATGTGTGACTGCTATAAACTGGAATTGCTATCTTGGAGAACTCACATTATTAGAAAGCTCAGTTCTTGCAGGAGGAGATCTTTGCACCTTCTGTAATGTTTATATATTCATCTTTACTGTGGAAAGGAATATTACTTGTTGTGACATTCAGGATCAAAAATTAAGGTAACAGTCTTGATTTATGAGAATATGAGTTTTCTCTGCACTAACAAAGGTTTCACGTTCTTGTAGTCAAGTATGTGCACCTTTAAAGCTCTGTTACATAATACCCAACCCAAAGCAGTTTTTGAATGCGGCAGGTAGTTTTAGGAGTGTCAGCTCCTGCTTTACTTTGTGAGTAATGATTTTTTGAACTCCCCTATCTTACCTTGTACCTTCCATAGCATGAGCTGCTCTGCAGATGAAGTAGAAGCCATCATGGCAGAGCTAATCCAGGACCAGGAGGGATTAAGCCAAACCGGGGCAGTTGGAAGTCTCTCCTGATCTTCTTGTCCTTTCTGAACTTCTTCACAATATAGGTAGTATTGAGTTTGCATGACAGGGTTTTGGTAGCGGAGGCAGTGGATGTGTGTTACAGGGGTGGCTTCCGTGAGAAGCTGCCAGAAGCTTCCACTATGTCAGATAAAGCCAAGGCCACCCTGCTCCAAGACGGACCCACCACTGGCCAAGGCTGAGCCAATCAGTAACGGTAGTAGTGCCTCTGTGATAGCATATTTAAGAAGGAGGAAAAAAGTTGCTATGCAACAGCAATTGCAGCCGGAGAGAGGAGTGAGAATATGTGATAGAAACAACTCTGCAGACACCAAGGTCAGTGAAGAGGAAGGGAGAGGAGGTGTTCCAGCTGCTGGAGCAGAGATTCCTCTGCAGCCTGTGGTGAAGACTATGATAAGGTAGACTGTCTCCTTGCAGCCCATGGAGGGCCAAGATGGAGCATATATCAACCTGCAGCTCATACAGTATCCCATGCCTGAGCAGGGGGATGTCCAAAAGAGGCTGTGATCTTGGGGGAAGCCTGTCCTCAAGCAGGTGTCTGGTAGGACCTGTGGACCCATGGAGAGAGGAGCCCACACTGGAGCAGGTTTGCTGGCAGGACTTGTGACCCTGCAAGGGGCTCATGCTGGACCAGTCTGTTCCTGAAGGACTACACCCTGTGGAAAGCACCCATGTTGGAGCAGTTTGTGAAGAACTGTAGCCCGTGGAAAGGACTTCCATTGGAGAAGTTCATGGAGGACTGTCTCATGTGGAAGAGACCCCACTCTGGAGGAAGGGAGGAGTGTGAGGAGTCCTCCCCGTGAGGAGGAAGGAGTGACAGACACAACACGTGATGAACTGACCACAACCCCCATTCTCCATCCCCCTGCAACACTAGGGGGGAGGAAGTACAGAATTTAGGACTAAAATTCCCAGGAAGAAGCGAAGAGGGAGGGGAAGGTGTTTTTAAGATTTGGCTTTATTTTTCATTACACTACTCTGATTTGTTTGATAATAAAATAAATTAATTTCCTCAAGTTGAGTCTGGTTTGCCCATGACAGTAACTGGTAAATGATCTCTCCTTGCCCTTATCTTGATGAACAAACCTTTCATTTTATTTTCTCTCCTCTGTCCAACTGAGAAGGAAAGCTAAAGAGCAGCTCTGGTGGGCACCTGGCATCTAGCCAAGATCAACCCACCACACAGGTGAGGGCTGTTTGTGCTCCCACAGCAGCAATGCCCCACATCTGCATGGACTGCACCATTGTGCCCACAGTGATGGTCTGTATATTTAGGATGCTAATTGTTAATCCAGACTTGAAGCATGTTGCTAAGCTGTCCTTTAAGTAACAAAAGTGTGAACAGAAGTACCACAAGAGCATGATGTGCCTCAGGAAGCCAGTGTGCAGCACTTCTGGTGACTCAAAAGAAAAGTGTAGTTACAACAACGATCCCCACCACCCACAGACTTCTTTTCCACAAACTGGTCCAGCTGCATGGTGGAAGGATAAAGTCTCTGGTTTAAAGGGTGCATTCAATCAGATGGGAGCAAAAAACTGAGGTCCTTGTTCAGCTGGAGATGTCAGGGCACATTGTGGAGAAAATGGAGAAACAGCAGGCTAAGAGGAAAGGAAATTGAAGTTTTGGAGCAGGAATCTTAGAGGTCCTGAAAATAAATGCTTATGAGGAAAACAGAGTTATCAGAATTAGTAGAGCTCTTTGTTGAACTTAAGAAAATGTTAATATTCATGCAAAGCATATGATGGTTCCTGTTAGATAATAACAATGGTTCTTCTTTTCTCTCACACCTCTGGTTGCAGAACCCCAGGGACTTCTGGCAGGTCCTTGTATCATGGACCGTGAAATGCACCACATTAGTGGAATGTGCCATCACACTGCTGATGTCTAGTGGTGGTTATGGGTTGTCACTTGATGCTGTGAAAGCAAAATGCAGAGGCAGCTGCTGGCAAAGGAGGGGATCTGGCCTGACAGATGCTCCTCTGGGAATAAAAGGAGCTAATGAAAGTAAAGGTGGTCTGACATAAACTGGAGTCCTGTTCTGTGGCTCTTTGGCTATTTTCATGGGACAGTTCTTGGTGATTTCAGCAAAGCAGGAGGCATCCAGGCATCTGAGAGGGGAGTAAGTCTCCTTTTCATGCATCCAGAACTGCAACCTGCATCTCTAAGAAAGCCTCTGTTCCCATGCCCTGCCTCCAGCTGCTTACATGGATATTTCTGTTACAATTAGCCAACTGGCTATGCAAGCTACAGTGTGAAAGCCTGTCTGAAGGAAATGCTGAGCTAGAAAGTGTGGCACCACACCAGCGCTTACCACTTGTACTGCTTGCAGAGAAGTGTTTGAGTTTTGCCTTTGTTTTTTGCAAGTAATGTTATCCTGCATGTGGCATCATAAGACTCGGGAAAAGATGCTTCAGCAGCCTGCTCACAGGCATTCTCCAAGCCTTCATCACCCCTAGTAACCCTGAGATGTTTGTTCAAAAATTATGAAGTGTACATGGAAGGTATAAAATCCTACTGAGTCCTGAAGCCCTTTACATTGGTTAGGGTGGGCAGGATGAAGTGAGACTGTCTCTATCTCATGGCAGTCACACCAGCCCTGAGGACATTTCCTGACAGAGAGGTCAGGTCCTTCCCCAGAGCTGGCCAGGGAAACACACAAAAGGCTCCTAAGGAATTGCAAGATCTCCTTTGAGTTGTTTTTCAGGGGGTCTAAAGCAAGGCAGCTAAACCCAATCCAAATCTTGTGTTTTCCAGACAAGTAAGAGACCTGAACAATGCATTTTGTCCCAGAGATCAGGATTTGATCCCCAGATGTAGCACAGACTCTCTGTATCACTTTGGCAAGTCACTTTGTGATGGATTTTCATACAATTGGCACTAAAGCCAAGTCGTTACAATAACTATATAAGGCAAGATCCCCAGAAGAGCTCATTTCCCCTTGTCTGGAGTTCTTTGGAAGAATTAGACCATTATTTTACTTACTAAATGGGAGCTCAGCTCTTCTAAAAACCTGCCTGTGCTTGACAGCTCCAAGTTCTTTAGAAACTCTATCCCTACATCCCTCTGCCTCCATTCCCATCTGCATGTTGAAAGAAACCATCTTTCCTTGGAGCCCTTTGTCTGATTTTTCTATTCCGACCATGTGATCCTGGTGGTGAGACCTCTCTCATGCGAGGTGTCCCAACCTCACTACCACAGCAGGGCATGAACCTCTGACACAGACCTGCCGGCCCCTCTTACACAAATATGCACCCCTGGTGACAGGAATCAAACTTAAAGATGTAAAGTGCACAGGGGAAGAACACTAAAAAAGGAAATAAAACATCATGTTAGATTCCTCTTTGATGCACTTTAATCTGTTTTCTCTTGTAAGAGCCTGTGTTTGGGACCTACTTCTGCTTTGTACACTTGGAGGATTAGAAGGCACATTTTCTGGGAAAGGCAGTGTAAATCCTCTTCGGGTTTTTAAGGACAAAGATGAATTTTAAGGACGAGCATGCTCTGTCTTGGGTAAGCATTGAAAGGAGCAAACCACCAGGATTTCCCAGGAAATATAAAGAAACTGAGCTTAAAGTCAGAGCGAACTGGAATTTCCTTAGTTTTATGGCCATAGTAATTTTAATGATTTTTTTTCTGAAACTGGATTTCTTAGATGCTGAAACTGTTCCTTTGAGCTATGGAGGCTTACAAGCATAGCTGCAAAGATAGCTGCACTTAAATTATACACTACCCCTAGCAGATCAAAATTCATTCCTACCTGTTGGTATTCCAGAAAACCAAGCTTCACTCCATCGATGTGGGTCACTCACTGATTGGCAGTACACAAATGTTTAGAGGCAATTGAGAAAAGCAAGAATAATTTTGGCAAAGTTCTAATAATCAGACTTGGATTTGCACTAAAACCGAAGAGCTCACAGCAACCTTTCCCACCATAAATTACAAGAAAGCATGGTGAAATTAAGAAGAATGATACAGAGGCTGACAGATGAGCTCCCAGCTCCGTCCTTCACAGATACAACTTGCAGGACTGGCAGGACAATATTTTTGAAACCTTGAGTGCCCTGTAGAAAGCTGTAAGTGACAATGGCTCCTTCTAAAGCCAGGGCATTTGGCACTTTATGGGCCAAACCCTGCTCTGAGGGCAGCTCTGCCTGTCCTTCAGATGGTGATGTGGATGTACCTGCACTAGCTGCCAGGGAGCTGACAATAAAACAGCTGCTGCTGAAGTCAGGGTCAGCCCTCTCTCATGGCCTGCCATTTCCACCTGCCCACAAGAATTCAGAAAACTCATAGAAAGCCATAAGTCTTATTCTGTGCACTGATCAGTTCAGGATGGAGAAAGTATCCCAAAAAGTTTAGAAACTGCATCTACATTACATATCTTCATACAGCATTCCTGTGCTTTCTGCTCACTACCGTTGCAATGAAAGTTTTCAGTACTTAATCACCATGTGGTCAGGAACGACTTCTGGACAGTGACAGTGATGCAGTGGAATTTCCCACTGAATAAAAGGATTTATGAAGACAGGAGTGGGAACACTTACTTGAGCAAAAACAAGGTGCAAGTGTCTCAGTTGAACCTGTTACCCTCTCATATGGATGCTCCTGATTTTGAAGGTTGTTTTGTTATACTTTAGCTAACAAAATGAGTGGGTATCTTTGGTATGCTTGCTTACCACCCCATTTGCAATGTGTTTCACATCTCTACAGAAAAACAGTGTCAGACTGTGCTGGACTGTACACAAGGAGCGGCCTGGATAGGGAGTCTTTCACTTTTAGCTAATCTCTTCAAACCTGAGACAGGAGCAGTTTGAAGTTCTTACCCTGTGAGAACTACTTGGCAGCTCAAATTAAATTAATTAGGCCAGGCTCCAGAAGATATGACGTTGTCACAGCAGGGTCAGCAGTAGCCCTAGCCAGCATCCTAATCCCTGTTTGCAGAAGGGTAGGAAAGAAACACTATGCCCTCTCCACAGGTATGTGAGGAGATGAGTAAGACATCACAGGCATTTTCTTCCCAGAGCATGACTGGTTCTCCAGACACAAAGCTGGGCTCCTATACCCCGTCACTGCTTGGTGGCTCCCCTGCTCGGATATAAGCGAGTCAGGGCCCGAGGGTAGCAAAGGAGAGGAAGACAAGGTGGTGTGTGGCAGAAATTCAGGCCCCCACAGTATTCTCCATTATTGGTCAGGTTTACCTCCTTGATCTCATTAGAATTTTTATTTACGTCTTTGTTTGAAGAATTATGGTTGCACTTGTTAGCAATACTCAGAAGCAAAGCAGTTATCCACTGATTATTCCAAAACATTTGTGTGTGTTGGTTTTCCAGAATGACAGAAAGTCGATAAATAGGGGTTTTTTTAAGGATTCTTATTTGAGGCAGACCAGAACAATCTTCTGCTCTGGGAGAACTCATGAGATTTGAAGAAGCTTAGGAAAGTTCTACCGTGAGGGAGCAGAGGTGTCTGTCTGGTTTGCCCACACGAGCCCAGCTTCCCTAGGAGGGCTGCCTGGAGGCAAACAGGGAGGGAGCGCTTAGGCAAAATCAGCTCCTGTTCTTGGCCTTGCAACTGCAAGAGATACTCTGGAGATCTGGGACCCTGGGGTGTAGAGGGGCTTTGCAGTGAGAGCCCCCTAGCAAAACTAACAGGTTTTAATGCCCTGGTCTGCTGCAATCTGTCAAAATCAACACATTCTTGCAGAATGTTCCCATTTTGACCGACTGGCATTTGCAAATGGAAAAAAATATTCAGCTGGAAAATATCCAACCAGATCCTGTCCTCACGAAGCGCTGTACTGATATGCTATTTAGGCACTGGAGATTGGCTTAGCTCTCACAAGGAAATGGATCCAAGAGGAGCCTTAACACTGAGTCACAGCCAGCATTGGTATATTGAGATAGCAAAAATCTGTGTATTAAGAAACCCAGGAGGTGCCATGAATGTGACTGTACCAAGTCCTCATCAGCTGTTGTAGAAATTACGTTAACCAATCAATAACTCAAAGTCCCATGGAAACCAAGCTGCCTGAAAACAAATCTGCTCTTTTCCGTCCCATTTAGACTCAACTGCTAAGCAAAACAGCAAAGAAAAAATTGCATGAATTGGACACTCAAAGTCCCAATGTACTTTTTACTGGCCCTTCATGCCTCCTAAAGAAAGGCAACCTGCATCGATGCAAAGATAAAAATGATCTCTGAATTTAGGAAACCAAAGACCAGAGTGTTCGTTTTCTGTGAATCTGCACATAGGAGATTAATCATAACTCTCTTTTTCAGTATGTCACACAAGCATGAGTTGCAAGCTTTTTGAATAAAATACTTAATTTGCTCTATTTTATCATTAAAGAAACAGAAACAGGGGAGGTTAAATTGCTGCCTTTAAGACATGCTGTGGATCATTGTTAGACTGATGACTCATCTTGTCCTGTGCCTGACTCTGCTACCTCAGAAGTTCACAGTAGAATAATTCAAGTGATATGTCTGGTGTTGGTGGCCTTACCAATGCCTACTCAAAACCACTGGCAAAAAGCAGATTCATAGAATTTAGCATCAAACTAAACAAGCGTTGTCCTTCCAGTGACCCTGCTCTTTTCACAGCTTCCCTTCTCCATCTGCAGCAGTCTCATGCTGTCGTGGTGCGTTCTCTTCCATCATTGATCTCCCACCACTAGTCCTTTGAGGCTCTGAGAAAACTTGGGAGGAGCTGCTACATTTTCGAGAAGCTAACTGGATCAAAATGCAAATGTTAAAAGTGAAGGAAAACCACCCCCCTACAAAAATGTGCCTCCTGTCTATCCAAGTGACAGCACTGTGCTGCTTGAGGGATTCTGTGTTCGCACCTCATGTAACTGGCTCTGGCATTTCTTTAAGGCTGCAGTTCCTGGAATAATCTGATTATGTGAAAATGCCTAAGTTTATTTAAGGAAAATGTTAGGAACTCCTTTGTTGGAGAAGAAAAGATCAAAAATATGAAACTGAGAGGATCGAAAAATCCAGGTGCTAAATAAAAAAAGCTGTTGGGTGATTTCTTTCAGCTCATCCCTCAGCTTGTCCTCTCTCCTATGGTGCGCTCTCACTTGTGAGAACCTCCTCTGCCTGTTGGGAAGCATTCTGAGCCACAGGCCATGTGCACTTCTTCCATGAACTACAATTAAAACAGTATATTAATCAGAAGCAAGCATCAGGCTAGACTGGCACCCTGCTGCTGGACCAGCTGTGCTGGAAGGGGCACACACAGGCTGAGCTGGAGGCACACGTCTGCACCAGGAGTGTAATCTGAGGTGTAAGGCGTGCAGCAGGAGCACTGCTCTGAAGCCGGCAGAAGCGTGCTTGGTGGGGGCAGCTGGCACAGCACAGGACTGTGCTGAAGCACAAGCTGCCCGGGAGAGACCATGAGGTTGCACTTGCCCAAGTACCCCATGAAGATGTCTCCTGAATACCAGTCCTGCCTTGGGCAGAGCCAAAGTCCCTCCCACAGGTGAAAGGAGTATCTGATACAGGAGCATGGGTGCTGGATCCTCCTTTTCTGATTTCAGCTAGTCAGAAACAAATTGCTCTTTAGTTTTCCCCTGAAGGATTGGCTTCTGCATGCTCAGCCAGCGGTCACTGTAAAGAAGAGCCAGCCGCCTAAGCAAATGTTGCCATTAATGTCGGCACTTTGAAGCAGTGCAATTCCTATGGTACACTGGTGACACATTATGTAATAAACAACGCTAATTAGTTGCTGTGGGAGTGCTTGAAGCTATGGATGGAGGCAGCTCCTCCCATACACTGGGATGCTGCACCTCCACTGTGCCTCTGCTTGGCCAAGCAGCTTAAACCCAGCTGCAGAGTTGTGGCCCCCTAGCATCTCCCACTGCTCACAGAGCTCCCCAGAGCTCTCCCAGGAGAAGAAAGGCTGTAGTGAGCGCCCCGAAAGCCAGAAGTGGGAAGTACCATGACCCCTTTCAGCCTTCATTTGTTAGTGGTGTTCATTACCCCAATCTCTGAGCACTTCCTGAGCATGTCCTCACCACCTTGCAGATGAGGAGTGAGGAGCTGATGAGAACAGAGCAAATTACTGGTTCAGGGTCAGGGGGGCGGACTGTGCCTTTATCTCTGGCTGAGCTGGGCTCCCTGAGTCTTCTCCTAGTGCACTGGCCATAAATCTGTCTTTACTCTCTCCAGCATTCTTGAAACATTATCAGTTTAAATCCTTTAACTCCCTCATGTTGTAGAGCAGTCAATCAGCAGTGATATTAAAAAATAAAATAAAATAAAAAAACCCTCCAGATATTTGACCCAAGAAGTTTTGCCAGTTTAGAAGCAGACATGGCAATGCTGATTAGGAGAGGAGGCGATCAAAAACACTCAAGTTTCCCACTGCTCACATCTGTAGCTGATAAACAAAAGTGTGCTGGACATCCCTGGGGACTCACCTTCGGAGGGTCCCCAGCCCTTTGGGAGGTGGGTCTTGTCTGGTTTTTGCTGCTGCAGCAATACTACAGGGCAGTTGTTTCTCTCTGGATGACTGTTGTCCCTTGATGATGAACTAATGTGTTTCCTTGAATATTTTATTTAGTAATATTTAATAGAGAATAACAGTTTTGAAAAGTATAATTCCTCTTACCAATATCAGCTTTTTTAGCTACCAATATATTTCAACTATGATTGGAAAATATCACTATAATGAAAATACTGTTTGAAAGCTTATAAACATCACTGAAAGAAGAGCAGGTATATATTTTAGGTCTGGCAGTTAGGTTAATTGGACTGCCTTGCAAGTGTATATCTTGGGTTTGCAGTGTGATAGCACCTTTATAGGCAAGGTACTTGTGCCAGAATGGTGAAGGCACCTACCACCACCAAAAACAGTTTTCACTTGCTTATACTGGAGGGCTGACAGCTAAGAATGAAATATTTTCTTTTCCTTTTCTTTCTCCTCCTAATTTAAACAGGAGGAAGCCGTCTTAAAATGACATCACTTCAGCATGAGACTGGAAATTGTTTAAATGACTGCAGTGACAAAAAAGAACAAAATAACAGAGAAAGGACACTAGGGGAAAATGGTGCGGAGAGCAATCAACATTTTCTTTCACTGTTTGTGTAATGGCCAAATTATATGTGTATGCTGTTGCTAAGGCTTTTGGAGATACGAAAGCTCTGTCCAGCCGGGCTGGTAATCACACTCCCTAGAGAAGTGGTTTTGGAAGGAGGGCTGGTGCCAAGAAAGTGAGATGTACCCACGGAGCAGGATCACCTACTCCTCTGCGGCAGGTGGAAGGGACTGCAGCAACCCCAGAAATGCAGGAGATGGGAGAGAAGGCTGTCTTGTGCTTTCAGGAGCCCTTCCCACTATGAGGAGACCATGTCTGCATGTTGGCAGACACTCCTCTGAAAATAATATGCTTTAATTTGTCATTAGTTATTGGCAGAAGGACAGCCATGGACTGCAGGTGCCCTTAGCGCTCCTCTGTCCAGAGATGCCACAGCTCTGATGGCATCTAAGTCCTGTTGGCTGCAATGGGAGGGAGCAGCAGCAGCAGCTAATGGTGGTAACCTGGTTTCTCATAGCTACTCATGTTCCTTGCCTGGACATGAAGAGGTTGGTACAGCTGGTTATCAGCATAGATATCACCATGGTTAAACCCTGCCAACGAGAGGTGGGTGGCACTTGATCTTATGGTCACAAAGCCAGTCCTATGGGACAAAGAACCATTTTCTCTTGGTGCATGTTCTTGTTTGGGTGGACGCCAGAGTGTACCAAAGCGTTGTGGAATCAAAGGTGGGTTTGGTGGAGGGCAGCCCAGCAAGCAGACATTTGATCAACTGAAATGTGCTGCCAGCCCTACAGCAGGTGAGCACCCACCTGCCTCCACTCCTTTCCTCACTAATTCTACGTTCAAATGACGGCAATGTTTGTGTTCTTGCTGTAGAAGAACCTGGAGTGGTGGGGGCTGACCACAGATTGCCCATATTGACTTCTAGATAGTGAGTCTCCCCTGGCACATGATGGGGACCCTTCAGACCCTGGGAGGGATTTGACATGCAAGGGGTCCTTAAGTATTTTAGACAGTGAATGAAGGCTCTTTTGTGATCTGTTCAGAAGATGTCAGATATGAAAAACAACTTTATTCACCACTTATACTTTCAATATATCTTGCTGAACTTACTGAAGGTTTGGTTCTCACGTGGCATGTAGTGCCTCACTGTTAGAGGCACTGGGTGCTGTAATAGCACAGGGAATTGTTTTGACAATTGTCTTCAGGCATTCAAAGAGTCTGAAATAGCTTTTTTAGAGTCTGAAATAGTTTGATTTTCAAAATAAACTTTCTGGGGCACAAGAACACAATGAGGCATGTGTTGGGAGAGAGCTCAGGGTGCCCATGGCTGAGCTGGGCAGGTTGGCCACGGTGTGCTTCTGCCAGCAGCCCTGATGACTTTGCTGCCTGTCCATATGCAGGGACAGAAAAGACCAGTGCAACAACTCACGGCATGGGATTCATGATTTCAACTGAGAACTGGGAGTTTTATTGGGATTAGGACAGAAGGGACAAGGGCCTGTTTTGACATGGGTGGTATTTATCACCTGTCAAGTGTACTGACATGGTGGAGAAAAAGCTACTTACGGAAAGCCATTATGAAAATTGAAAACAATTTAGCACTAAATGTCTAGATTTCACTTCACTCTCTGCAGGGAAGATAGAGAAAAAAAATCTATGTACTCTCAGTTTTCTGTTGAAATGGGCAGGTTTCCTTAGGAAAAGCCTTTGACCTGCTAATAGGAAATACAGAAACACTCCACTTTCTCCCAGGCTTTTAAAGCTGTTCTTCATCTCTCCTTTCTGCATATCTATGCAAGGGGAATTGAGGAATATTCAGCTACAAAATGATTACTTAAACCTGTTATATTTCAGGACACTTCAGCCTTGACTGAAAGAGATTTTGCAAAAAAAAATTAGTTCAGGTAAACAGATAAGTGAGAGCTCTCTTATTGATAGAGAGGACATAAGCATTATTTCACTGGAGAGTGAATTTTAAGTCTTATTTTTTGTTTCCCCTCTCTGTAAAATAAGAGTTCAGTTAATCAAATCTGAAACACATAGGATATCTCAGTTGGGAAAAAATCTAAATATACCTTTACAGTTAATCATCCTTTAATCCCTCCAGGGTAACAGGCTTTCTATAGGTCTTGCCATCATTACACAAGCTCAGCAAAAGTCATAATATCCATGCCAGAGAGAGCAATATTGAATGCTACAGCAATGGCGTACAACTGTTCACCAAGTGTCTCTTCCTACACTGCACAAGTAATCAGGGCAGAGTGGGTTTCGTAAAGCCACCCTCCACTTATGGCTCGGGATGAATACAAACACTAACTGGAGAGGCGTTGCAAGACACTCCCCTGAGGATACACAACAAATTTATACAAAAGAGCCAGGGAAAGAGTTAATAGGCTACAGGAAGAAAGTGGATCTTGAAATAAAGTCTGGGGGAGGACTCAATGCTGCCACAGCACAAGGGGTTACAAAAGAAAAAAATGTATGTAGTGGGTCTTGTTTGGGTAGTGGTATAAAGTACACACAGAGAAAGAGAAAAGAGAGAAAGAAAATGAAGTTTATTGCAAGATAGGAAGTATGTCCCTTAGAAGGTCTTTGAACCACCCAGATGGTCAGGTTTGCTCTGTGTAGCACCCTGAGAGAAAGTTCATTAGCTCCCCTGGAGAAAATCTATATCTTGTAGCTGATTTTCAGCTAGACCTTTGAACTTAAGTATGTGAACCCTGTCCCAGTAGTGGTTTCCTCAAGTTTCTGGAAGTATTGCAATGGGAAAGGCATTCAAAGTAGTCATGAACACCCAGCAAATCCCAGGGTACCTGGGAGCTCCAGCTTGGAAAGATGAGATTTTATTCCAAGACCTTCCAGTAAACTGATGTGTGATACTGGGAAAAAAAAATCTACCCATCTCTTCACTTTCACTGCATGTGAAATGGGAATAGTCACCTGTTCCGTACTGTGCTTTCGGTTCTACTAATGGAAGAAACAGATGAGTTCGCTATTAATTATTATTATAATTATTAAATAAGCAATTAATTAGACAACAGCCCAAATCTTAAGAGCCTTAAATCAAAGATACTGATTTCCTTTCCTAAAGCCTCCTGGTATCAATGCTGCATTCACGTGATGCTGCAGAAATCCTTCTCTCCTTGTCAGTGTGGCCACAGGGCACATGGACCTGCTCCCTGTGAGCTGGGAACCACCACCCTGAGTTGGTCACGTTGGGCATGGGGTCACCTGGGGAATGTACCAGTTGGTCAGTATGGACAGAGGAAGACAAAGGCTGGTGTGTGGGGAATGGCCGGAAGCCCTAATGAAGAGCCAGAGTCTAACAAGCTCTACCCATTCCACTGATAGCAGAGACAGAGTAATGATGTGCTCTCACACTCTCCCTGCTGATGGGATTTCTAGATAATCCATTTAAGCAGGCCATGAAAATCCTTTCTCACCAATCAGCATGCATTGTCAGTTATAGGCTACCTTAGGTATAGTTGTCTTATTTTATGAAGGACTTAGGAGGACAATCACAAACTGAAGTACTATAACAGACCTGACTGTGCTCTGGGCTTGGATTTGGTCCAAGGCTGCTGCATTATATTAGCTTGAGCTACCTGAAAAGAAAATGCCATTGATAATTGAGATGGATTTGAATGGCCCTTCAATATATGCAGTTCAACAGAAAAGTGAAAGAGCGTTTTCTTCAGCCTTGTGGACTCTGCCTTTGAGACAGGCAGCAACGCTTATTGCTAAGGACATTAGCCATACTGGTATTTGAAGTTTGCTCTTAATTTACCCAATCTGCCCTCTTCTGTCTGTGCCACTCTTTACAACTCTCACTGAAACCATCTGCCTTGTCTTAGTGTCTTGGTGCCCGCAATGAACATGTTCATGCTCTGCACCATGTATCGGAGCAAAGACGGACTTTTAAAAATGGGTTCTCTTGTAGTAACAGCTTCACTATCAACACTTTCCCCAGTTACTCAAGGAGGTACAGTGTCTTCATACATACATCAAGTCTTCAGGTTTATCTTCGAGGAAGACGTACGTAATAAACTTGTACGTAGCAATGAGATTTACATAGCAGATATTATCCTTTTTAATGACTGCTATATAATTCGGGATCAATGCTAATTACACATACAAGGAAATTTTTGAAAATCTAAAGGCTGAAACCTACCAGATCTCTGTTACAAGATGGCTGGGCTAATGCATTTGCCCAGACTGGTGTTCAACCACCACTGCGCTAATGGAGCTTTCGTTAGCAAGGGAAGAAACATCACTGGTTGAGAATCCCTCATTGCCTTCAAGAGTTTTGTCCAGAAGGTTGTTCACTTTCTTTTAGCTTTACCTCAACAGACATGTTCTTAAAACAAAACAACCCACCTTCTCATGAATCAGTGACGAAGAATATACAGAAAATAAAATAGCAAGAAATAATTACAAAGAATGAAGGTTTTCTTTTCCTTTTAAGGAAATTCTCTGATATTGATGAACTGTGTAAAAAGCAAAAACTAAGATACAGCTGAGGGAAAGTTAGTATGGAATGAGACGGTAATAAAGCCAGTGGGGCAAATGTTCAGCAAAAGCATAGGGATCTCTGTCAAAACCAGGCCAGGAAGAAGAAAAAAAACATCAGCAGTTCTGTGACAGTAATATTCACTTATATCGATACTCACATAACCCACTGCTCTTTCGAAGCAACATGAATTTACAAACAGATCAGTTATTCTTGGCCCACTTGGGCATGAGTGTGAAGACAGAAGGGCCGTGCATGCCATGTCCCCATACCAGTGCTATGGGTCTGAATGTTGAGTGGACCAGCCTGGATGAGGTTCCTAGTACAGCAGGTGCCTCAGCCTGTCTTCTGGTGTGCTGCAGAGCATGAGATGGGTGCAGGTCAAGCTCAGCCAAGCCTCCCTTCCCCAGAGGTGGATGCTAAATCCCAGAAGTTAGTAGGGCAAAAGCTGGCAATGCCGACCCATCATCACTCCATTGTGCAGGTGAAAGGGACACTTCAGCTTCCAACTGTTTGTCACCCATCTCTCACCAGGGCTAATTTTACCTCCAGCTGACAGCCCACACATCACATTTTATGTATTGGAAAGGCAAAATCTAATAGACCTCAGATATGGGGTTTCTGAATAGCAAGGGTGATGGCTGTGGTAGAGGTTAGAGTTGGAGGAGACAAGTCAGGAAGGGACAAGTCTGGAGGAGACAGGGATGCAGGAGAGATAATATGGAGGATTGGGGCTGGGGAAACAGGGCCACAGGGGACAGGACTGGCAGGGAAAGGGCTGGCTTTCCAGGCTTGGAAGACATCTATCTCTCAGTTGGATCTGCATTGTTTTCTCTGAAGTACCTGAAGGTGTCCAAAGCACTGGGGTGTCAGTAATTTGTCCAGGTGATCTTTTCAAATATGCAAACCATAAATTTACCTAACCATAAATTGGGGGTGGGCGGGGTGGGGGGTGGGCGGGTTGTGCTCCACCCTTCTTTGCATGTTGCTGGACTATTTTGCAGTGGTAGCAAATCCAGTCCCTAATTTAGGGACTGTATGTTTGCATGCAGGCTGGGCTAAGGTGTACTCCTGCCTACGGGAAGTAGGTAGGAAGAGGGAAACTTCTCTTCCTCCCTTTTGCTGCCATGAAACACCAGGCACTCTGGGAACAGAGCAGAGACCCAAGGATTGCTCTGAATTTACAGAAATGGCAAAATGTCCCAAGAACTGACAAGGGGATGGAAAATGGGACCCTTTTTTGGCCTCAGTCAGTTTGCTTCATTGCTTCTCGTCTGCAGTGCCCTGGAGAAAGGCCCGGGAGGGAACAGGCATTTTCAGGTGAGCTGAAAGTACACACAAATGGTGCAGGAGAAGGGTGTCCAGGAAAAAGCCTCTCCAAAAGGAAGACCTGGAGTAGAGCAAAGAGGGGAAATGGCAGTCCGGGGGAAGCAGGGAGGAAGGGATGCACCACCACTGCCCAGTGGCTTGAGTGCCTGTCCCTAGGGCCTGGAGCAGTGTGGCCAGAGCCGGCACTGGCGTGGCTGCAGCTGCAGAGCTGCCTGCCACTGCTGTGGAGCATGGAGGAAGCCAGATGTGCTCTCGCTCTGCGAGCAGGAAGACGATGTTTCCTGCAGAAACCATCTATCGCACCGGTTAATCTCTGCTCAGGGCTCACCCCACCAAACTGAGAAGCTTTTCCTTTAGTGACTGTTCTTTCTAAGAGATGAAGAAACTCCATTCTGGCCTTGAGTCAACAACATCTGTCTTTCTATTTCATATCTTTGGTGCATCATGATGTTTTGGACACGGCGGTTAGGGTAGCATAGCAGAGTTGTCTTGCAAGGCAAGAGAAGAAGCGTCATGTCCTGGGAGCAAGACATGTTTGTTTACATGGCAGCCTCATTGCAAACATGGATCTACTAAACGGACCGTAGAGCTCTCCAGGGACACAGGCAAGGCAGTAAAAATAAACTTTGAAAGAATTATGACAATGCCACACCCTTGTCATGAGTAAGGAGTTTACTCCCTGGCTCAGGCTGCAGTGCTAGTGGGATGGGGTGGGATCTTGTGAATCATAGCAGCTACCACAGCAGGAAGGGTTTGGGAAACTGTGAAGACTTGAGGAAGGACAATGGGCGTAACTGGAAGGAATGATAACTCCACTTTGTAAAAGTGTTTGAGGCTCCCAGTGTGGTTTTGGAATTTGTCAGGGATGAGTTCAGAGGACTGGGATCACCACTTGCTTGGGTGTGTCTCATCTGACTAGGCATAGATATATTTAATCTTATTCTTTAGACTCCCTTTGAAGACAATGCAGAGAAATTAGCACTTTAGGGATGCAATTGTCCTGCTGAAAGAGAGGTCTAAAACAGGTGACAAAGATTACATCCTCAAACTATCTGGTTCCCTCAAGTGAGTATAAAGAGCCTATGGTGACTTGCTTTGCTGCAGACATCCCCTCTGCAGCTATCCAAAGGAAAGCAAGGCAACCACCACTGTAAGCGATGATAACAAGAAGAATGTGATCAGGGAGCTCATCAGTCTGGAACACAGAGTGCAGCAAAATCTGGAGCTCAATGTCAGAACACAGGGGTTTTAGATCAAAAGGAAGGAGTTTGAGGAATAACATTAACCAAGCATGGGAATGGTTTAGCATAGGCTGGTGTGCATTTTCAAAACCCAGAAAATTTCCTATAATGCATTTCTAAACAGAAATACTCTAAGTTCAAAGGCAAACTAATTCAGGAAAGCTCTGTCCTGAGTTGCCTGGGAAGTCAGACTAAATGTTTATAACAGTCTCTTCTGTTTCTGTGTTCGGAAAATCTAAATGGCAAACCAAGGACAGGTTTCACCAGCTTTAGTACATTTTTTTCTAAGGTTTGCAAGTTGCTGCACTACATTGATGAGAACTAGATCTGATGGGCATTAGTAATGCTGAGCTCACCATGGCCCCATTTACGATATCCGCCACTCCTTCACCAGGGCTGCTAGAAAGAAAAATATTTCTTTGCTTGGACTGTCTAAGGTTGTGTCAGGAAAGTAATTGTTTTGAAAGGGTAATGACTGAACTAATTCAGGGGTTTGCTCCATGGAACAAAACAGGACACAATTGAAACTGGGAAGTTGTGGAAAGGTTGGGGAATGCTTGTTTTCTTAACTGAGCCGCCACCACCTTTTTCCCATATAGATAGTTACTGCTCATTCAAACACAAGAATGGCACAAAACTGGACTGGGAAAAAGGCTAAAATCAACTTCACAGCAGGTCAGACAAGCATTTTTTCCCAGGCCAAACATGATAGGTGCATTGTTTTTTAACTGAAGTGAAAAAGGTGCTGGAGCCAGGTCAACAGAGAAGTGCAGCCTTCCTACAGCTCTGGTAGTGTTTGGCTGATCTCTACCGAGGCAGGGCTCTGTGTTGTACCCCCTGCCGCTGCCACATCATGTTAGTTAAGCCCTCCTAGAGAGGTTTAAAGAAATGAACTGCCAGCTTTAATGTGAGCTGTCTTTGTCTCATGGTTACCTTGTGTAAAAGCAGAAAAAGAGAATGGTTTGTGGGAGCAGGTGTATCCCTCTGTTTTAGTCCTTAATTTTAACAAACTGTACATGAAAGATTTTTGTTGTGATTTTCCCTTTCTTCTGCCTTTTGAAATATTTTTTGGTCTTCCTGTAAAACACATTTCACAAATTCTCTTTTTTAACTTGCATTCACATGTGTGTATAAATATATGTACCTATGACATAAAGCCTTTGTTCAAATACACTACCCGGGACAGGAGTGTTGTCTTTGATCCAGTGTCATCTAGCAGGAGGGACTCCTCAGACTCCTTTGGTAAGGCTCCTGGGCTTCACTGTGTGCAGAGACATACTACAGTAGCATAATATTCTGTGATAATAGGATGGGTTGTTGGGGCAATGGCCAGCTGGGGAAGTATCAGGCCACCACATCTGAATGCTACATGACCCTTCCTCTTGTGTATGGTAATCTTTTTCTTCCTTCTCTCTTTTTGGCTGTCACTGTTTCTTCAGGCTCATGCCTCCTCTCCCCAGGTATCTCTGTGTCTTCCTCAGTGACACTTTCACAGCTTCCAAGACCTATGCTTTGTCCCTGATGTCTAATCACTGTTCCTAATCCCCTGCGCGCAAATTCTTCAGTCACTGCTGCTTGCGTTGTTATTTTGAGTCACTGAAGCTGGATATTAAAAACGTCTATCTGTTTAAGTTTCATCACTTTTTCATATGTAAAGATCAAATCCCTTTTGAGAGGACATACTAAATATTTAATGCTATACTATGCTTGATCTTCAACAAAAGCCTTTGAGAAAGTATTTGTGAAATCCTAGGCTTAATTAATAGTTACCTTTATTTTTTTTCTGTCCCCCTCTGCCTGCTCCTCTCCTCCCCCCCAAAAAAAGAAGGAAAAACAAAAAAGGAAAAAATATCCTGCAGGGTATCTTCAGCATACAGGAGGCATTACTGTTCACCACCCCCACCCCCATGGGCTCTGCAATGTGGTACTTGCTACAGCACTGGCACAGCTGAGTGAGAATGCCCAAAAGAGCACTGCCTGTTGGCAGCTGCAGCCAGGGCACATCAAAAGGGACAGGAAGAAAACTGAAAAATCAACTAACAAGAAGAAACAGGGTTCAGCCCCTATCTGGAAAGAAAAACGCATATATACATGCTGGGAAGAGCACTGTCCCAGAAATGGAATACAGGCTCCACTGTCTGATAGCTGCTGGCAGAGGGAGTTTCATGGCGACCTCAGCCCTGTTTCTTATCTCACTGATGCAAGGGCATTTACTCCCTTGCAGAGATACAGCAGGATCCCCACACTGCTCCTCCTTCTCTCCATGTAAGTCTGGAAGGTCTGCAATGGCTTGTTTGGGGCAGCTGTGGAGAAGGGCTCTGGGCAGCGGCTGGAGGAAATGCTGCCCGCTCCCTCCACAGCCTCATCTGAGTTGGTGAGAAGGAGCCTGGAAAGCATCACTATGACTGATAGTGAGGGTGAGGTGACAGAACACCCTGGATGCCCGTGCTATTACATGTATCAGTAAGAGATCCACGGCCAACCTGTGAGAGGCAGCTCCACTGCTCAGAAGTGCAATGAGAGATGAAGTAGTAGTTCAGGGCTCTGTGCTTAGAGAACCAGCCTGACTAAAGAAATTCTGAGTTTGAGAAGCTTAAGTAAAAAATGAGATGTCAACCAAGGGTGAATTTTCTATGTCTAGGTCTGATTCCAGTTTTTGCTGCACCTTTCTTAGGGAAAAAGGGTGAGTATGAAGCAGAACTCTGCTTCTTCGTGAACAGCAGCCCTGACCTGTGCAGAAGGATAACCTGCTGGAAGATTGGGCTGTGTGAATAAGAGCATAAAAATACTTTCTAACCACCAATGAGAAACTCAGCAATCTCTGTAGTCAATGAACCACAGAGGTTATAGATGAGAAAGATCAATAAAATCAGGTCACTTGGAGCATCCCTGTGCCAGTGCCAGAAATCTTAAAGAGCTGACTTCAAAGCAGAGCAAGCGTATACATTTCAAAATTCACAGAGGTCGTAAGGGGTCTACGTCACACCTGAGCTTCTTGGTCCTAACATGTGCAGTCCTGCTTAGGTCTTGCAGTGTCTTAAGTGTTACTACTAACATTCACACACTTTGGCAAGTCACTTACCCTTATGATTTTTCCACTCCTGTCTGTAGAAAGGAGCTTATATGATAACCACCTTCAGCATTGCAAGATGCTCCGGTCTTACAGTTAATATAACTACCTGAGTCGTTAAGATACCCACTCTACTGGCCTAGGTGGTAGATGCAGATCAGCACAAAACAAGAGATTTACATGAGGCAGGCCTGGGATATGACTTCTCAAATTCATGTATCTTTTGGTCTTTAATTCATGGAATTGTTGGCTGAACTGGAAAAGCTCATAATTGCAAAAAACCCCCACAAAACCAAAACAAAACAACCCCAAACAACAAAAATAAACCCTTAAGGAATCCTGTTCTCTGTAGCCCTGGGGAACACAAGAGTACGAGGTTGTGGGCATAGAGGATACAAAGGGAATGAATTCTTCACTGTCTCTCCTGCTGCTTCAGGTGTCTGAGGAAGGGGGGCTGGGAGTAAAACATTTCCCAACTCCCCAGCTACTTCACCTCAAACCTCAGGGTTTTCAGGGTTTCCAAACCTGTTAAATTCAGAAGGAAGCAGACTCCTTCATGTTCTTGCTATTGTGACAGTCCATTAGCCCTACTGAAAGTCAGCAGAGAAGTTCAACAAGGATCACGTGGATCTGTTGTGGCACCTAAACTCAGGAGGGTGTTTCTGGGGCCCCACATCAGCCTATTCCAACAATAAACATCCAAACAGACTTTAGAGAAACAAATTCAAAAGCAGGAAAGCCCCCAGGTGTAGCACAACACCAAACACCTGTGAGGAAGGACTTTCAGCCCTCATGATCTCCTGATTTTGATGAGCTTCAGGTGATTCTTCAGATTTTGTAGTGGTGTGGGGGTTTTTTGTTTGTTTGTTAGGGGTTTTTTTAGGAAATAAAATCCCAGATGTGCTGAGAAATGACAAGGGAAGGAAAGGCCTGGGTGTATCACCTTTGTGCTGCTGCATTGTTGCACCAGGCTCAGAGCCAACAACTTCCTTGCAGCTGTCTGGTGGATGGAGAATTGATGTCTCCAGAGATGAACGAAGTAATTTGAATGTGTTGCCTGCCTTTTCATGTGTAAAAGGTGGCCCTGTGTTCCTTATGGGGTAAGGATACAGTGTTTAGGAACGGAAATTTAGCCCCTTGCATGTGCACTGAAAAGAACCCAGTAAGATTAGACCACGAACCCTCCCTCAGACCTAAACCAGTGGTTTTTTGTCGTCCCATCCTGTAAGATGTTGAAGGACAAGCCAAGCTCAACCCATGGCTCATGGCATCCCTCCGAATAACACTGGCTTGGACTTTCCTCCTGTATCACTACTTGACAGATGCATCTGGAGTGAAGCCATGAAGAGAAGTCACAGGACTTTGTTCACTAACCCCCTTTTTTGAACTTTCCTTCTAAACTCTGTTCCTTTCCTTCACCTCCCACCTTCTGCCATGTTTCCATGTGCTAGAAAAGCCTCAGACTGGCAGTGCACAGGATGATGTTGTGCAGGCACAGAGCTGGCAGATGCTTCTGCTGGTGGAAGTCCAGCCATCCTCCTCTCCCAACGCTCTTGGGGTACCCCTTCACCATCTGCTCCCTCTTGAGGTATAGGTTTCCACATACTGCTGGTGCTAATAAGAAACATCAGGGTCATGCCAGCAGAAATGATAATTATCCCCTGCAGCTGGGTGATGATTTTAGTACCTTCCCAGTGGGAAACATGTCACTGGTTACTGAAGAGCACTAGAAATAACATCAGACAAGACAATGTCCTCAGCTGGTAATGTGGGAGAAATGCCAGATTTCCTCCTGTATAAATCAGGAGCTCTATAAAGCCCATGTACAGTTTCTAGTCTTTCAGGGACAGTTTCAGAAAAGCATCCACCTGGATGGCCATCAGGAAAGCATGTTCATGGTCCATGCCTTTCCCTGCCCAGCTGCTGTGCGGCTGCCTACTCAACATCCACCCTTTGGATGTGTAAAAGTATACTCCAAAGGACTCCATGTTTCTGCATCTTGCCCACACTCAGTGCAAGGCAGGAGCACTGGCGTGGAGGATGCCCTTGGGCACCTCCTGTGAGTACCAGTGGCCAGAAGCAACGTTCCTACAAGCACATTACTAGACTTCATTGAATTGGGGCAAGGCTGGTTGTGCAAGGATCATCCCTGAGTATTAGCCTGTTCCAGCACAGCATGAAGGTGAAAAAACTTAATGTCTTCATCAAATAAAAAGAGGGAATTACTAGACTTAAGCTTGCTGATGTTTTCCACTTGTGGAGCAGAAATTTTAGTCACATACTAGTCTGGTGCTTAGGGGGAAAAAAAGCATTTTTATTTTAGATGACAACATCAAAAAGCCCAAAGCAAAACAAACAG
>WEIS01008810.1:5880-33467 GCA_013389965.1 Todus mexicanus | reverse complement strand
CCAGTTCCCACAGCCGCTCCTCAAGAGAATTGTTTTCTAGACCCTTCATCAACTTAGTTGCTCTTCTTGGAACATGCTTCAGCACCTCAATGTCCTTCTTGTAGTGAAGGGCCCAAACCTGAACACACTATTGAAAGTGCAGCTGAGTGCAGGGGGGTGATCAGGACTTCCCTAGTCCTGCTGGCCACACTATTCCTGATACAAGCCAGGATGCTGTTGGTTTTCTTGGCCACCTGGACACACTGCTGGCTAATATTCAACTGCATGTTGACCAACCACCCCAGGTCTTTTTCCACCGGGCAGCTTTCCAGCCACTCTTTTCCAAGTCTGTGGCAGTCTGTGGCATTGTAGGGGGTTGTTGTGACCCAAGTGCAGGACCTGGCACTTGGCTGCATCCTACAACCGAAGTTTTCACAGACCTCCTGCATGAAATCCCATTAAGCAACTGACAGATATTAAAGCACAGCATAAAGATATAAAGCTCAACATAAGCACCTTAGAGCAGGTTGTCAGTGGACATTTCTCCTTAGCGTTGCTTCTTTGGGAAGTCTTGCGAATGTGGCAGAAGGACTGTGTTGCACCTTCTCTACAGCCCGAGTATCCCAGCAGCAAGTCGTTAGTAGTCCAAACAGCAGCTACATCACTGGGTATCATCTGAAAGGTGCTGTTGGTCTCTTTTGTTATGCTAATGCCAGGTGGAAGCCAACACAGGTATTAATTGCAAACCTGTTCAGTCAAAGTGCTTTGAGCCAAGCAGGCATTGTAATACAGCTGAGGAGCTTTGTGGTTTATTTTAATTAACTCAACAAGAAAGGCAATTGAAATGAAATGTTTTCAGTTGTGTTCTCCAGTACTAATCAGCAGCTCATTATCTTTAATCACACCAGCACTGCTGTTCCTCTCGAGCGCTGTGACAGAGGGACTGAGCAGGAGTGCACCGTGGCATGTACTGCAGGTGGGGTGAGCTCAGCAAGGAGAGGGGGAGAGTGGAGAGAAACTCTATGTCGTGTCACCAGATCCACAGTCACCATCAAAGAAGAGCAGATCCAGCTGTTGTCCTGCCATTTGGGCAGCCTGTGCTGTAGTGATGTTGGGCTAAATGGTGAATGTGCTCCAGAAGGTCTCATGGAACTGTGTTGCAACTGGGAAGATGTTTCCCGGCTCTCCCTCTCTCACTTCATCCTTTTAAAGCTTTGGTGACTTTACAGGTAATGCTGCACTCATAGAGATGTTCAGATCCTAATGTGTGGTTAAAATCAATAACTCATCTTCCTAAGGGCTTGTCAAGGCAAAAGGACCTGGTCTGCCTGGGTCTTCTTTCCAGCTCCCCCCAGGCCTGCACTGTGCAGCATTCTTCAGGGTCTAAGCACCTTCAGTCTATCCAGAAGCAGACCCAGTGCCTAAATCACTCAATGGTGCCAACCCTGGGGAGGCAATGGCAGTACCAGGGCTCTCTTGAGGCTCTAGACCAGTTCAGAGGGACTCTTTCCCCCTGTGCGTCATGCAAGGTACCTCCTCACCTCTCCAGCTGCAAGGCCAGCATCCATGGGCTGACCAGAACCAGCACCCATTTGTCTATAAAATGTGGGACTTGGAATTCTTAAGAAAATATTTATAGCTTGCAGCTGCCTCCAGTTCATTGTTTTCCTTCACCCTCCTTTCTTGCCAGCATAAGGTGGTTAACTGGGAGAATTAGAACTCTGTCAGTTCTTGCAGCTTTTGGGTACCAAACCCAAATGGCTTTTTCTATCTTGAAATGATGGGTTTCTGTTGTCTTGCTTCTCCGTCCCCTAAGAAACCAATGTCCAATATTGATGTATCTGTCTCCTTTATGAGTTCTTAACCACTGATTTAATAACCTGTGCCACTTCACCATAGAGCTGTATTAGTGCCCATGTTTTGGAAGTCATTTTGGAAACAACATCTATGTGAGTCTCAGAATTTCAAGGTTTGATAGTTTCCCTCATTCTTGTGTATTTTCAATCCTACACCATTTAATACTGATAAATTCAATGGTGCTACTCATGAAAAAACTATTTCTAGGGCTGTAGACAAAAGCATGAGGGCGTATTTTGCAGCATTTTATTATATAGCAAGAGAGATGTAGGTGGTGGATAACAAGCTGTAGATAAATTACCCCAAAGGATGTAATCCTTGTTTGGAAGAACCAAACCCTAAATTAAACCCAGATGCATTCTAGAAACAGAGCCAGACAAAAAAGCCAAGTTTTATAGAACCTCCTCCAATAGATAGAGTTTGCAGAGCCATTGCGCCTCTGAGATTTTATATATATGGATCACTGATTAGAAGAGTTAGCAGTGTTAGATATTGCACATTCCAGATGAAATAATTCAGTATAGAGCAAACACAGAAGATCAGCAGGGTAGACCTTAGAGCCAGAACACCAAACACGAAATTCTACTTTTGGGTATTAAAAGTGTTCAGGGGAACGTAAAAGGCCTATAACCAAGCTGTATTACATGCTATTGCATATTGCCTTGGTACCCTGAGATGGCAAAGCTTCCACTGATTTCAGGGTTACCTGGCCACTGGATGAGCAGGAGCGAGTCTGTGCAGTCTGTGCCTAGCCTGGGAATGGTTCCTGCCATGATGATATGCAGAAGGCTGCTATGTACTGCCACAGAACCACCTCTCCCCTTGAACAGACAAACCAGGCTCAGCAGCCTCAGCTTTTATGTGCTATAAAGTCCAAGGAAGGAGCGAAACATAAATTCTTTCCTACTCATAGGCTAAGATCTGTAAATTGGTGTCTGAAAGCCTGTGGGATCCTATAGTTTGTACCAACTCGGTTCTTCCCCGAGTTAATGTCTGTGCATCTCCATCCTGCTGCAAACTGATTTGCTTTGTGATGGGTTCAGTAGACATTGCATGAGCGTGTGCTACATCAAGCAGATCTTTTTTCCCTTTTTTTTTTCCATTTGAATTGGTTGGAAAAATACAGCTCATCCAATATTTAGTAAGTACCTAAATCCATTTACTTTATGGTTCCTCATGTTTTTGGAGAGCCTTTGTAACCTGTTCATAAAGATGAAGGTGAATAACCACCATTGTTATGAAAAAGATGGAGGTAAGTGGCCACCAGAAATATTTATCAGGGATGACAAGGACTCAAGAGCTAACGACTAGCTACATGCATTAGAGGACCAGCCACAAATCAGAGTACCTGTGTTTGGATGCATGTGATGCAGTTCAGGTTTCTCGGTCATTAGATAGTTAGATAGTGTAATGCTGTGGGTCAAGTTCTCACCTGGTGTAAGTTCAGTGGTTTGATAATCATCTGCCTTTAGGTTGCTAGTGCTGCACCGGGGACTCATTTGGCCCATGGTGTTTAATTTTGATAGTATTCAGTTTGGATTATCATTGGTTATTTCACACAGCAGGCAGGCTTTACAAACAGCAGTTTTCACCTCCCGCTGTGTATGTCCCAGTGCATCTTCCTCCGTCTTTGAAAAACTATCTTTAGTCCTAGTGTATCTAAGGGAAGTGTTCATCAATGGAGAGAGAAACGTGGATTAGCCCCACGTCTGCTCACCTCTCTGCTGAGGAGCGGGGTGCAGCTGAGGAGGAGTTTTGCCAAGGGAAACAGTAGCAGAGAGCACTGTTAATGTAGATAGAAGTAAAAAGTCTGCCCTGAGGATAGCTTGTCAAATGAAGCCTCCTGTGCCATTAATTACAGTTCTAAGGTGCAGATGAAACATGTGTGTGATAGAAGAGGTTTGCTTTTTAATGTAATGTTTGAGTGATTTTTTTTTTAAAGAGATAGCATCAAGCCAAGTCTTCAGCTCATACATAGCAGGTTTTCTTTTCTTGTTGCTCATAGACTCTTGTTGTTTCATTCCTGAAACACAGACGGTAGCTCTGGTTACATCTCCAGAGGCTGACTTCTTCTAGGGAACCTCTGGGAAGGACTCTGAGACTGACAGATTGTCTGTGGCCACATCAGCTCTCACACTAATATCTAAAATTATGAAAGTAATCCCGAAGTCATTTCATTTGTTGGGGAATTACAACTGAAGCAGAACTCCATACAAAATAAAAAAAAGCTTAATATGAAGAATTATAACTCATTTCTAGTTAGCATTTTTTGTATTTCAGATCAAAAGTGTAACAAGATCTTTAATGAAAACCTAACACGTGTATGAATCATAGAAGTACATGGAGATCTCAGCTGGGACAAGAGCCCCAGTGACAGGCACAGTGTAAGCAAATGGTATAAACCAGCTCCTGCCCAAGACAGGTTACAAAGGGAAACTTTGCTATCTACAGAGGGAAACTGAGGCAGGAAGAAATTTAATCTTTGATTAGTGTCACAGAGGTGATCCCTGGCAGAGCCAGGAACTAAACTTAGCCTGCTGAGTCCTGGCGGCAGCAGCCTGTTCCCTGGGACAGGCTGCATTCCTCCCCTCAATACCGCTGAGCAATAAATAGCAGTGAGTGGGGGAAATGGAAAGGAGAGCTGGGAGAGCTGGGGGCTCTCCACTGAGGTTGTTGGTGACCTGGCAAAGTAGTGAGATGGCCAGGGAGGAGAATGTGCAGATGGGAAAGCTGCAGCTCCCACCTCTGAGTGAAGTGGTGGGGTGGGCAGTGGAGGCAGGAAGGTTGGGGAGGAAGGTGAAAGTGGTGAAGATGGAAAGGGCTGAGCCCTAGGGAATGGATTTGAGGCCAAGCACAACCCTTCTGGGTGCAGGGAGTTGGTGGGCAGCAGACCCTGGGCAGGCTGCCTTTTGGGATGGGAACAGCACCTGCAACCTTGCAGCACCAGCAGAGTCTGGCTTGGTATGATTTTTTTGTCCTCCCTATTTTACTAGCTGCAGCGACACTCATTTTCCCCTCAGGTCATCTCTAGCATCCCCACCATCTCACAGCAGCCTCCCACTGCCTCTCCAGCATCTCTCCCCACTGGAGTATTGCTTTACACCTCACTCTCACCTTTGGCGTCTCCAGCTTCCTCCTATGTTCCTATAAGCCTGCCTGTGCCACTGGCAGGGATGGAGGTGGTACGTGTGTGCCAGCTTCAGGGCTCTGCATGTGCTACATGACTGTGATTCACCATGCCAGCCTGTCTCCAGCCAGGCAACCTTAAACTGGTTCGATCTCTCCCCTTTAACAGAGTCCCAGAAGTTTTCTAGAAACTGTAGGAACTTCAGTGCCTTTTGGACCTCATTGTTGCTTGGAACTAGCCAGTGAGTTGAGGATTTATTACTGAAGGGACTGTACAAATCTTGTTTCTTGAGAAAACAGCAATCAAAAGGAACATTAAACTGAAAGAAAGCACTGGGCCAAACTCTGCCTGTAGACACTGCCAGTGTCTTTCTAAGGGCTTTCTTTAATCTGAGGAGCCTCAGAGAAGAAGAAGGGAGACCTTAGGAAGGGAGGATTGGTGGTGAAGATGTGGCTGTCCAGGCTGTGCCCACAGGGTGGAGTGGGTAAAGGAGCCATAATCTTTTAAAAATAAGCAGCCAGGTTTCTGAATGCATGCTTGCTGGAAGTACTTTGCTTTCTCTCCCTCCTCTTGTCCCACTGAAAAACTCAACTTAAAGGAAAAGCCTTCTCTTAAATGGAAGTATAATTGCCACATTGCCCTTTGCAAAAGAAACAACTTGACATTTGACCATACGTGGAATTTCCTTAGATGTGGGCTTTGCTGCAAGACAGATTTCTCTTAGACTTCTGCTGCTTTCTAAATTAAAAGAAGAAGAAAAAAAAATCAATGCTGGTTTAATTTTCAGCTCTGTAGCCTTTGGGCTTTTCTGGTCTATTCCATGCAAGTTTAACATCTCATCATTAATATGGTTTTGTACTTTTTAAGTATAATTTTGTAATAAAATGTAACTAACTATACGCTGATACTGTACTGCAAGAATACCAGGATGCCTGATTAGTCCACATTAGCTGCTGCAGTGGTGGCCTGGGGATGGCACTTCAGCACAGCTGACTATGCTCTGCACAACATAATGGTGGTGTTACATGCAGGCCCTGTTGGGTAGCTGTATCCCAGGGTTTCAGAGGCATGCGTTCACCTGCTACTAGTAATTCATGTCATAGCTGTGGAGTAATAAAGTGATAGGCGAGGAATTGATCCATGATATAGTAAGAGCACTGATTTGGGTTTGTGCTGAAGCAGATGTACAGGCACAGTGTGGACAAGGCATTGCAGAGAACTACAAGAAGCAGTCCCTGAATGCTGGGAGCCAACAGCAACTCTGGCTCTGCCCTGAGATCAGAGAACTCTTGGGCTTGTTTAACTGCATGTGAGAAACACTGGGATTCCCCTAACTGCTCCACTCCAGTGAGGGTACAATGCCTGTGTACAGAAACGGCAGCAGGAGCAATCCAGTCCCCAGACGATTCCTGGACGAGAACTGGAGGGTGAGAAGGAAGAAGCAGATTCGTGCATCAAATTAGGAAATTGCAAGAAAGCTTGTCCATATAATTATAAAGCACAAAACATTCGGTCTGTGCTTCTTGAATGCCTACAGCTACAAGGGCAGACTGGGACATTTGCTCATATATTGAAAGAAACACTTTCTGCCAGCCTATTGAGTATCTTGAGAACTGTTGGAAGATATTTCAGCCATAGAAGTGACTACAGCTTACCAGAGAACAATCCCAGACAGGTGGACACCAAACAAGTCACAAATCTGCCCCAGCTGCCAGCTGCAGCCAAGCTGGTGAGTGTACAAACGGGTCTCCTGGACCAGCTGCATCACTTTGGTACACTGAGGCAGGGGTTTCAGTCCAGTGAAAGGATGTCACATACTTAAAATCCCTTTTCCAGCAGTTCTGAAGCTGCTGTTTGTAACCAAAACCTGAAGAGATCAGTGCCAGGCACATCGTCAGTCTACCATGCCAAAATATGTTTCCATTCATTGAGGCTTTCAGTATGAAAGAAAAACAAAGGTTCTCACATTTTTCAGGAGCATTGAATGGAAACACAGACTTTTTCTCTTCCCGTTTTTGGGTAACAGTAAGCAAGTTAGCTTTATTGAGGCTTTCCTGTTGCAAGCAGCACTCCATTTTGACAACCTGATTCAGTGAATTCTCCTGTTTGCCCCTTGCCACTGTGGAGCAGGGACCAGGCTGTCCTGCCACCTTGCCGTGGCCTCAGAGGTGACCCTAAAAAAGTCACTGCAGCTCCTTCCAGGATTTCCTTCTCTCTGTGCTGGCAGGGAGGGGACTTTGATTCCCCTGGGGATCTAAGTGCCTGTCACTGCATTGCCTGGCTCAGCACTGAGGTGCTGCAGTCCCTGCTGTGTGTCTTAGCTCAGGCTTCCTACCTCCAGAGCTGAGGGTCTATCCACAGCGAGGCAGTCTTGAATGTCTCCTTGAGGCAGCTGGAGATGCATGTAGAGAAAAACATCAATATTGGAGAACCTAAACCAAATCAAATCCTGTTTTCAATGAAAACTGCTTGAAAATACTACTTATGTGCTGTTAAAGCAGTCACAAATAAGCTCACCTTTTGCCCCAGAAATATACGTCACCCCCAATGTGACTTACAGAGGTCACTTATGTGGTAATAATCTGTTTTATTCACTGTTCCCAAGGAACCTTGTCCTCTTTGCAAAAATTGCCAACAAGGTCACCGCTTCCGTTAATTGTGACTGTGTTTATTGTAAGATGGAGGCGGTTCCAAACGAGTAAGAATGAAAACTCCTCCCAGATCATTCCCGCTGTCAAACACTGGTAATGAACGTTTGCGAAGAAACAAACAAAAGTGGGCTGTAAAGTGCATCATGTTACAAACTTGATAGATACCTTAATGAATAATTTCTCCTGCTGTTCAATTCTGATTCCATTAGCAACTCCTGAATTAATTCTGTCTCCTAGCATGGCAGACCTTTGCTCTGTGTTGAGAAGACAGTAGTTACTTTGGTAGAGATGATCGGGAGGACAGGTCATCAGCTGGAGGATTATCAGATCTTTCTGGTGCTCTCTTTCTGCTGCTGGTCGTTTCCAGAAGCATAGTCTGCTCCTCTTCCGCATTTGGGATGAAATCTCATTTTTTTGGTTAACTGTTGTAGCTAATATTGGCCAGTAAAAATTTTTATGCTGTGTTTTCAGCTTAGTGAAAGCTTCTTGCTATGCTTGACATAGCAATGAGGAGGGAGAAAGCCTTGGAGATAAGAATGGAAATGGGATGTCATTTATTTGAAGGTGGGACTGAGTTTGCCTGTTGTAAACATTCTGCATTGGTAACATGTTATCTGGGCCTGGTTTTAATAAAGTCTGAAGGTAGATGATGGTGTGGTCTCTCTCTGACCTGCAGTAGGAGGACGAGGATTTCACTCCTTCAAAACACATTTCAGTGTTCCCAGGATGAGCCAATAATTCAAAGTGTCTGACACCTCACCCTCCTTCATCACTGAACCAATATCCTTGATCACAGACAGCTGCAATTAGTCCCCAGAGCACTGATAGTACATGACGAACGCTGCGGCTTTTGCCTTCCGAAAGGACGATACTGCACCTCCATAATTCCTTTTGGGATTTTCCAGCTCTCAAACCTTTGCCAACTAACCTTGGATATACAAACTGTCTAGGGAAGTTATTGATTTCTCTCCACCTCCCTGACCAGTTAGGCTGATTTATATGAATTTTGGTAGGAACCACTGAAAACCTGGCAGAACTCATTAATTTGTGAATCTTTTGAAGACTTCCCTCATTGCAGAGATAATCTGTTTGTCTAAGTAAGCGTTATTTTTGCCGCGGCCAATTCAGGTTTGCAAGACTCTCACCTTCTCCTCAAACCCACCACTTGATACTGTAATATTTACATTCAGGGCTTGACACTCTTTTTTTCCACTAGATCTGTGAAGAGCAAATGTAGCTATACTCAGCTGTGCAAGACTTGACCTTAATGAGCCTGAATCTTAGTGCTGAAATGAGTCTCAATCTTAATGCTGAAATAAACAGCAATAATGCCATTAAAACCAGAAGCAGCAAGATAAGATTGAATTGTATAATTTTTCTGGGCTTTCTATGTTCACCAGGAGACTATTCAGCAACACCTGGAACATTTGTGAAGGGAACTCCCATTAACACTAATTGCATCTGTGCATGAAAATCTACCATGTATCGACGGGAGAACAGCTACAGCCTCAGTCCCCCCGTGCTGGGTGAGCCCTGCAGAGCTTTCCAGCAAAGAGCTACTTGCATGTTGCAGCAGATGCCGAAAACTGGACTAACTCTGTTGTGCTCACCGTCTCTCCATCCTTGTGTAAATGCATTTCACCTGAACACTAGAACAGGCTCATTTTGGTACCCAGTGTGTCAGGAGGCATTTACCACAATAACCACAACAGCTCAGAAACCAATTTTGTCTTTCAAATGTATTTTTTTCTATTTCCTCACATAATTTCAATAGCCTTTCATAAGTCCTCCCCAGAGAATGCAACCGCTTATAAATTAGATGAGACCAAATGCCACTGAGATTCAGACTATCGACTCGTTTCTTCTTTAAGATCAATCCAAGTCTTTGATCTTCTTATTTTATTTACTGTATATCTGCACATTTGCATAAAATGTTTTCTCTGCGAGCGGTTATCGCTGGTATGGTTCATATTTCTTGGAGATAACTGGAATTTCTCCCCTATTTTCTCTTTGTGCAAAATTATTTTCCCTGCCGTTGGATTGGTGTCACCTGAGATAGTTAATCTTCTAATCTTCTCTCCGGGGTGACATCAGAGGAGATGATGGAAACATTTCTTTTCTCAAATACAAAGCTCAAATTCAATTGTGACTAGTGGAAATCTTGTTAATAAAAGTTTAAAAAATACAAATTAATGCAAAATGATATACCTAGTAACTGGGGGGCTGCTATTACTTTTGTATTCATTGTTTTCTTGAGGATTGTTTTAGCTGTCAGCTGTATCTTTCCTCTTTTCACTCACTTTCCCTTCACTGGATGCACCCGCATGAGATCCTGTCAGTGCATCAGCTTCTCTTGTAACTGCGTTATGATTCTCCCTGTCCATCAACTGAAAAGTGAACAAACTGTCAGAAAACAATAATGAAATAAAAACCCAATTACTGGGACTTCGCTGGGCACTGGATTTCTAATTTAAGCCCGGTTGCTTTCCTCAGGGCAGGCTTCTGCTGATCACTGTACAGAGATTCAGACCCATCTGACCAGCAGCTCTGGAGTAATTTCTCTGCTGCAAGTTCATGTGGCACAGCATCCAACAGACCCTGGAATTGGTCTGGGACTGCACCAAGGTCCTGCCAGTGACTCTGAAGATGCGGGGCTGGCAGTGAGGCGGGTTGGGGCTGGCCAGCATGGTCCTGGCTTGTTTCTCTGCAAGAGAAGCCCTCCCCTGGGTATAAGTCAGAAGTGGTTGTTAATTTTGCCCCTTACACTAGAGATCAGAAATGCCCATGCTCTCCTCCCCAGCTGCAAGACTTTTCAACCAGGGAAACCAGTCTTTTCTAACAAGTTTCTAGCCAGGAGTACCAAGGAAAACAACACTAGAAGAAAAAGACTTCAAGCATGTGCTGAATTTATCTAGCTCGTCTGTCTGTGCTGACAACAATCTTTAGCTTGTCTGAATGTGGGTTGTCCTCTGGAACCACCCCAGTGCCTGGGGACTGTCCCCACCTACAGAACTGCATTTTGGGCACTTCAGTACTCTGAGAGGTCACCCACGTCCTGATGCCATCCTGCTTATATCAGCTTGCAGTTTCTTTTCTAGCCCTATCCCTCCCCTCCCCCTGCTCAGGATGTGAATCCTCCCATACCCAACAGGCAGAAATCTCTTCACACGGCAGGAAAAACCCAAGGGACTTTACATAAATTAGAACGGAGAAGCGCATTTCAGCCATTCTCTATTTAAACTGCGTGGAAATCACGTTGATGGGAGATATAAATGCGTGCCGAAGTGAGCAGTAAGGCGCTTGCTTCAATCTCACGGAAAATTGAAGACTTACTAATCAGATCTGACTTGGTTAGCTAAAGAAATCATTCTCACTTCTCATGATTTCCCTCTGCCAGAAGAGAGAAAGGCAGAGGGAAGGAGAACCGTTTGTCTGTGCTCTTACAGCAGTGATGAGCTTAGCAAAGCCTTTCCACCAGCAGTGTTAGCAGGTGGCCAGCGTCTGGCAGGGCCTGAGATCCCATGGTGAGAACCGCAGCTCCCTGCTTTTCCTACGAGGTTTGGAAAAGACTGCCTTCGTACTTGGGAGTGAGTCAGAAACAGCAAATGCCCTGGTCCAGCTGGGAGCTTACAGGTGGATCTGGCTCTTTGCACAGTCAGATGGCTGAACCCATCAGGTTGTGGGGAAAACTGTGACCCTCTGTGGGATTTCCAGTCTTAAAGACCAGACTTTCCAAAACATTTAGGCACTTAGATCAGGAGCATAATGGGATGTGTAAGCATCTAGGTTAGAAACTAAGTCCTGCTGAGTGTCTTACTCATGTAGGTGACAGTATTTGGGCACTAAGGTGACTATGTACTTGAACTGTTGCAGGTGCCTTGTACTTAGGTTTCCCCACATATATCCTCTTTCCCTAGGCATATTTGCTGAGCTCCAGGTTTTTGGTATCTCAAAAGCCCTTTGCACAGTCCAGGCAGTGGGTTATCTGTAGGATTTGAGGCATAAACAGCAAACAAGACATTTATATTTCTTCCTAGATAGTTTCAGAGAGGGGTACGACCACTATAGCAAGTATTTCAAGATGCATCAGGGCAACACAACTGTCTTCAGAGGATACCAAATGAGTCCAGGCAAACCTTCGTTAGGGAATGCTTCAGTGACTTCCTTCCATACATTATATTTACCATCCCACTTGTGGTGTTTGTCACGGATTTTATGCAGTCGGGTAGTAGTATGAAGCAGACATTCATGACTGGCTCTCTCTGTGTGTTGAGGGATAAGCATCTTTCAGGTTCCCTGGAAAGCCCAAGCGAGAGCAGTTATTGACAGATATTTAGCATATTTTCCATATTAGTTTAATACCTTCTAAAATAATACGTTTTACTTCTCACCTTTTAGTGTTTATCTCAATTTTTGGCTTTTGCATTTTTTGCCATGACAGACACCAGGCTTATTCATAAATTCCCTGAACTTTCTCATTTCAGACTTAAAATTTTCCAGGCTTGGCTTTTCTCCAGGAGCAAGCATGGCTTTTTTCAGGCTGAGAGACAGGAGAAGTTAAAAGAAATGCTCAGTTTCACTCTGAAAATAAAAAGTTCTATAACCTCTCAAAACCCAACATTATAAACAACTAAATATTCAACTAAGCAATGACAATATTCAGAGATCAAAGCTAATTTTTAAACTGAAGTACTCCTCATCAAAGGAAGCTGTTTGTGAATATCATTGTATGAATTAGGTCTGATTTGTTCAACTTTCTACCCTGTGGATAACTTCGTGTTTTAATGTTTCACTGAAGAGCTCCCCAAGGCCAAACCCTAATAATGGCTCTGGCAGACAAGCTCTTGCCAACTTCGCTGTAATAGTTTAAGATGTATTTGTCCTCCCCTATCAATTTTCTCTGCCAACTTCTGTGCCCCTCTTTCAGAAGATGTTGACTTTCTGTAGCAGGCATGGCCAAGGATGACGTAACAGGGCTGACTGAAGCAGAGGTTTCTTACATTGCTCTGAAGATGAGTTAGAGCTAAGACACCAGTCTGTGACTTGGCGTGTCTTCACAGTAGGCACTTGGCCAGCTCTGCTGGAGGGCTCTAACCTTCAGCGGAGGAGCACCAGCACACAGCTGTGAGAGGTAACTTCAAAACCAGCTGCAGCTGTTTGCTGCATGAATACAAGTAAGAATGGTGAGCCCTTGATCCTGCAAATACTTATGCATGTGTTTAACTTTGTAACTGTGAGCAGTTCCAGGAACTTCAGTGGGGCTTGAAGTTAAATTGGCGCGTAAATGCTTGCAGAACTGTGAGCCTGCATTCACATAAGGTTGAGCTAAGAAAGCTTTGATTCACATACATTGGGGCAATACGTTTCTGCAGTGAAACTGCAGTGGAAGAAAAGTCCTCCAGTCTGGTTTAAGCCTTCTTCTCTTCCTAGATGAGTACTGAGATTAATACCAACCATCTCCACGTCTCCCTATCTTCCAGAATAGCTAGAGGCCATTACTTGAGTCTATGGGTGGCAGCAGGACAGAGAGGCTAAGCACGATGCCCTGCACTTCCCTCTTGGCACAGAGCGCAGCCTGAGGCTCTGATTGTCCTCAGAGCTGCCATCCAGGTAAGCCTTACACCAGAGAATGTCCCTGTGCTTGTTGCAACAGTGGGCCTAGAAGCAGCCATGGAAAAGGGCTTTCCCTGTCAGAATGATGCCAACAAATCTTCATACTGGCAAACCCTAGTGGCCATTGGACACCCCAGCCTCACTCGCCTGACCCTGTGCAGGCAGCCTAAGGGATGGTTTTGGGAACATGTAACTATCTACATTTGCAGCTATTTTAGCTGCTTAGTCACTGGCCTGACATTCTGAACTGAAGCCATGGCTGGCTGTGCTGCTGAGTAACCAGCAGAGTATTAAAAGGCTGCTCTTCATAGAGAAAACAGGTAGAGCCAGCAGTGTCAGCCTTTGGGTGCTTAAACTGAAGCATCTTAGTAAAACCAAACCAAATTTTTCAGAGGTGCTGAGCACACTGAGTACGTTGCCTAGTGTAAATTAGTGTAAATTAAGCCTTTTTTTCCTCAAGGCATTTTGAAGAAAGATGTTCTCTGGGGCTCTGAGGGCTCATTTCCTGGAGGTGTTTTGTCTGGCCAAAGGGTCTGGAAGCAATTCCCAGAGCCTCCCCATTAGACACCCTCCCTCTACCCCCTCCCCACCTCCCCTACCCCCATAAGTTCCCCTTGCCTCCCTCTCCTCCCAGCCTGCACATGGGCCTTGGGTCCAAAACTCTGACATTTATGAAGGGCTCAGATGCTAAAGGTCTATGCCAGGTAAAGTCCAGACTGTCCCTGACTGTTCCAAGAGAAAAAGTGGCAGCAAACCACCCCACCAGGTGCTGAGGGCACCCACCAGGTCCTGCACATCTCTCTGCCAAGCCTACCATTGCTGTAATGCTGCCAGAACCTTCGCTTGCACTTCATTAAGGTGCCTATCAAACACACAAGTGTGCTGGGGTACTTTCTCCTGCCTGGGCCAGTCTGGAAATCTCATACCAAGCAAATCCTACGTAAACATTTCCAAAGATTAAAAAAATAAGCCGTAGGAACAGCCACAAAATTCTTCGCTAAAGCAGCATTAAAGCACCATATTTTAAAAAGCAAAAGTCATGAAGTTACAGAGAAATCTATACTCACAATAATATTATATACCATGAAATAGCCTTTAGGAACAGTGTCGCTAAAACTATTTCTCAGATATTACAGGATAAACAGAAGATTTTTATTTTTTTTCCTGTCCCCCTTAAACAGATGCACTCTGGCTCTTTCCCCCTCTTCAGCAGTCAGTATTTCTGCTCAGACCCTCGTTTAACCTACAGATCAAGAAGATACAGAGCATGATGTCAGAGCATATCCCCCAGCCCACCACCTTCCCCCAAAGCCCCCCGGGAGGCAGGAGTGCCCTGGCGATGTGGCTCCCACCACCAACCCCACTGCACAGCAATTAGCCGATTCTCCAGTGCAGAATTGCAGCTTAGCTCTTAAAAGCTGTTTCATAAATATTCGATGGCCTTTCCGACAGGGTAATGTGCCTCTGTGACATTAAAGAGGAAACTCTGCGAAGGGGAGGGATGACAACAAATTTATCCACCAATAGCACACTCTTTTGGCACAAAAGCACATTCTTATCTTTACATCCCATAATGAGAAGGCAGGGACGGGACTGTTGCTACAGCTCTCTGGGTGGGTAGATGTACAGTGCAAGAGAAGGGTGGCTGTAAATCGTTAGATATTTCCCCCCTCCCTGCCTTTGCAACCAGAAGGACCTGTGCTTTCGTTTTTGCTGTGGTTTTCCTGAGCTCCCGGTGAGGAGGACTTCTCACACGATGTCAGACTGCGAGGGACTGCCTGTGGGTAAGCGCCAGATTTATATTTACCCCGGTGTCCTGCCGACTAGTTCACATTCTCAGATTGCAAAGTCACACGCGAAGCCGCTTGCTATCGAAGGGAGCTGGAGCCGTGGCAGGGAAAGGAGAAACTCCCTGCGACCGCTGCAGATCCTGGTGCGGTTCCTTCCAAGTCTATGGTGGAGGGCTGGCATGGGTCGTAGCACCTGGATTTTCTCTAAAGGCACAGGGCATGGACAGGAGGAAGGGATCGGTAATTCAGGCAGATGGTCTGAAGTGTCTGTGTCCAGAGAGATGATGGCATTGGTGTGCGCAGTCTTGAGCTCACGAAGGAGAGTTTCTGCAGATGGGTACTGCAAGACCAAGTGCTCTGTGTATGTGTCCTGTTTGTGCCTTGATAAACTTTCCCGGATGGTAACGGACGCAGCAAGGGCAGATAAATGTAATGTGAAGGGTTTATTTGCTGAAAGGAAGTAGAAATGTACCTTGTTTTCAAAATGAGTGCCTTATGTACTTTGCCTATATCTGGGAAGGAGTCCTTTACTAGCACTTACGACTGTGCATGTCAAACTTCACTGAGCAGGAGAGCACGTCAGCATGAAGCATGTTTCTCAGCTGGTTTTTTTTTTTTAACTTCTGTAGGAATTGTAAACACTCACTAGGCTGTCTGCACGAAAGGAAACTCTTATCAAAATGCTAGAGTAATTCTCTGCCAAGGCGTTTCACTACTAAAGAGATAGACCATTGAAAACACCCTTTTATTTCTTTTTTCCTTTTACCGTGACAAGCATATCTTTTCACATATGTGTATGCAGGTATATACACCCACGTACTGTGTAGCACTCCTGTTTCACTGGCCTGAGAAGGCTGTGTGTCAGAGATGAGGGTCTGGGCTGAAAAATGGGGCTGGAGAAGGAGAAGGCTGCTGCAATGCTTTTTTTTCCCTCCTCTTTCTCTGCTTCCATTATACAAAAACAATCCCAAGTCCAAAAATGCACACTCAGAACCAGAGTGGAAAAAGATAAATTATGTATATGGTGCAGAGGGAACTGCACCATGCACAATTCCCTGTGCTTTTGGTACCACTGTCTAAAGAGAGGAGATATGAAGATGAATTTTCCTGCTTACCTTGTCAAAGACCTGATCTGTTAACCAGCAAAGCTTCCCTTCTTCAGGCTTTGATTTTAAGGGCCTGGTCTCAGTTTGCTTGTTAAGCACTCTGAGTCGAGGGTGGGATATTTCAGGGTGACAGTGACAGTATTTAGCTGGCATCTGATATTAATGATGAAACTGATATTGAGCGTGCATGGCATGATGGGTGCAGAACTTACTGATATCTCAATTACCTTTGCTGCTGAAAGGACCCAGGAGGTTTCCTCCACAAAAGTGTTTGTAAATGCATGATTGGAGGGATGGAAGCAGTTTGTTATGGACAAGGAAGAAAAGTAAGGATAAAGTGATGTTTAGATGTGGACGTGGATTGGAAATGTGCCAGCATATGCAGAGGAAATGTTTCTTTTCTCTCTGTTCCCCCAATAATCCTCCCACATTCCCCAGCCAGGGCTGGCCCTACTTCCATCCCAGCTCCCTAGCAGCAGGGCTCACCCTGCCCCTCACTGGGCACGGGTGACCAGTCACAGCCAAGTGGTCACCCACTGCTCGGGACTTGCATAATTTTCTGGTTCATGTATATATAGATGTGTGTGTGTGCTTATATATACGTACGTAAACACACAGAAAACCAGCACTGGAGATAGAAATGGTGGCTCTCCTGCAAAGTCATCAAGCAATTTTAGTGGACTAGTTGCTGACAGCTTGCTTTTCATGTCAAGGTATTTTGAAATGAAATAACTCTTTTTGTGTTTATTGTCCTTTTACTAGCTAGTTCAGAGTTTAAAACTTTAGCAGTAAAAACTTTAAAAAATGGTTGCAAAAAATCAGCATCAACTTTTTTAAAATAATGATTAGCATCCACTAGTGCAGAAATACCACTTTGCTGAATGCAATGAGCACAGCAAAGCTGCCATTGTACTTTTAAAATCCTTGGTTTTGAATGTGGCCAGATAATATAGCTGCAAAAAGTTGTAGCAGTGACAGATATCATTAGCACTGCAATATGGCCAGGATCCAGAGCCCTGCTTAAAATGCAAACCGTACAAACATATGCATGTGTCTGTGTATACACATGCACATGGCTATAAATAAGTTTAGCGAGAGCACAATATTAGTGTCAAGTGTGGGTATTGCTTCACAAACCTCTTTGCAAAGGGTGTACCTCGTGAACAACCTGGAGAATCGCAGTTTGTGGTTACAGTAAATTAATGCCAGAATTTTTAGGCTGCTTTCAGCCTACACAAGAATGTAGCAAGAACAGCTGCATAATTGTTCGCTCGGACAAGCGACTCTGAGGGAACTGCTGAATACAATCTTTGAATTAAATAACTGGAAATGAATGGGTCAATATACCAATATTTTTTTCAACAAGAAGCTTTATTCAGTAAGAGTATCCTACTTCTATGCTGGAAATGTTTATGCAATTTTTCAGGATGAAAGCATTTGGTGTTTTTAAATCTCTGTTTTATGTTCAGTTCCAGTGTGGCTGCACCCTTTAGCTGATGTGGAATGGAAAATTAAACATGTGATGCAAACAGTTTTGTTTTGTTGTTTGAATGTACCACAGAAGACATAAAAAGAGGATCCTAGATGTCAGAGTGCAGATGACATGTAAGCAAGTGTGCACTGATTTTAGACTGAATTCATATAAAAAAAGGCACTTGAAAGCTTTGCTATCAAAATGATCTGTTAATGAACAGAATTCTAAAATTTACACTATTAATTTGCCATTGTAACGTGGGGAGATAAAGACGAAAGAAAGATCCGTCACTT
The DNA here is from genome assembly GCA_013389965.1 of Todus mexicanus. NCBI lineage: Eukaryota > Metazoa > Chordata > Aves > Coraciiformes > Todidae > Todus > Todus mexicanus. Next base: position 15,577 of record WEIS01008810.1, on the reverse strand, counting down.
CAGGACAAATGCACTCCTGTTTCTTTCTCTTTAGCAATTATTGACATACTGATGCTGTCCATTAGTGCCAGCTACATAGATTTCCTGTCATTCCTACATGCAGATAAAAGAAAAGCACATCAATTATTTAAGTGCTTCCTCCTGTGTGTATTATTTTTCTCTTGTAGGGAGACATAGTTCAGTCTCTGTACGACTGAATGGCTTTTCATGCACCCAGCACTTTGATTAGGAATATATGAGTCATGATGGTTCTGGTTCTTAACACAATCCTTCTGACTTCAGGAAAACCTCTGAAGTCATGCAAAGGTTCTTAAAGTGCCTCTTTCCTTATTTTCTTATTTCTTATTTCAGCCACAGACTGACTTTGAATAGCATGGGTAACTTTTTGTGGGTAACATCGCAGTTGCAATAAGGCAAGGTATTCAGCCGTAAGAGATGAAGACTTTATTGCTGAGGAAGGAGTAGTTTTCAGGCACTGGGAATCTCATATGTACATACTTTCTCTGTTATTTACTACAACAGGGCTAAGAAGGGAAAAATCAGAACTGATGTGGCTCATTCTGCAGCAGGTGGCATGCAAATTTAACTGAATTTCCTAAAAATTCATCCTAAACTTTTATTGGCATCATTTCAATAGAGGAGGAAACAAAACCTTTCATCTGAAGTATGTCCCTGGCTCTTTAGCTAAATACTTCCTTTCAAAGCTAAAATTGCACATTTCAAACACGTGTTTAAGACAGGCTGGAGCCAATTTGCTAAAATTGGTGGTTTCACAGTTAGGATATCCCAGAAACCTACAGGAATTTATGTTTCCTGAAATTCTACACATATTGTGCACTGTCATGGGGAGTCCATTTAGCTCAGCCAGAGAGACTGTTAGTGAGTAAAGCCTCCATCTCCCACGCTGGGCTGTCTCTAAACAGCCACTGGGAATAAAATACAGCACAAGTATATTTTTGTAGCAAAAAAATCATTAGAAATGACTCAGCACATGAATGAGTACTCCTGTCAAATACATTTACCCCACTTCCACATACTCTTATTAGAACAGGACTAGGCTTTAAATTAATCTTTCATCAGATTTGGTAAATAACGTCTAGCTTTTTGCAGATAACTCTGAGTCCCCCTTAGGGCTGAAGCACCAGCTCTGTTTTGCAATCTAGACCTTAGATAAAAGGTCTTGACGCAGATACTAATGCTACTGTGTTAGTGGTCCCACTGAATACTACTGTTTGCAGGGTGGGTTCCCGAGTGAAAGGCAACACATTGATGTCACCTTGCAGAGCCGCTGTGCAGAATGAATTTACTGCTCTGCTTCTTCCAGTGAAGGGCCCAAAACTGAACCCAGTATTTGAGGTGCAACCTCACCAGTGCCGAGTACAGGGGGATCATCACCATCATACTGGTATTAAGTACCCATAGCTAATTTTTGCAAAGTGATGAGAATGTGGAATATTCTGTATTGTTTACAAGGGCTTGTAATTGATGAACACCTCACAGAAACTCTGATCTTGATATGTGTACCTGTGGACAAACTCATTCCCTTTCATATTTGGAATGGCAGGTCAGAAGATGAATATTACCTATTAGATACAGTCACAAATTTTCCAGTAGAGTGTTCTTCCATCACAAAATACAAAGGTCATCAAATCAAAATGCAACATTTGGTCAACAACTTCATTACATTAATACATTTCTAAAGACTGCATTTGAAAATTGAAATTGAGTGGGAAGTAAGACAAAAATTCCTGGAATGCTTGTGTAAAATAAATCCAAATATAATATCTGGGTTCCTTGGCCTAGTCTGACGTAAATGAAACTGAAATCCTAGAATTTTCTTGGCAGCTGGAAATTCTCCTCCCAACCCACTCTGTTGCTCCATTAGAGCTGTGGGTCCCTGATCTGTCTGAGCAGTGCCTCAAAGAGCAGAGGCTGTGCATTGAGGGGGCAAACACTGATGATAATGAAGCAACCATTGTTTTTAAGGTCCTAAAAACTTAATGTTTTTTGGAACATAAGGATCAGGCAAACACACAAGGAAAAATGAATGATTCCAATGAGTAACTCCCAGGAATCCATGTTTTGAAGAAAAGCCCCAGAAGCAGATTTATGATGACAAGCAAGCCCCACTGAAATGCAGGGCTAGGAGCCTGCCAGAGGCACACCTAGAAAGCCTTCTCTGCCCAGAAGGCATTTCAAGACAGCCCCGTGATCCAAAATCTTCAGCCAATGGTCTGTAAAGAGTTGAAAGCATCTGGGTGCAGCCTTCACCTTCTTCACAGGCCGGTGAGGGCTAAGCCTTGGTTAAACAGCTCCCTGCTGAGGAAGGACTGCCGGGTTCAAACATGCCTTTCAAAGTTATGAGGCTGCAGAGGCCCAACTGTAGTCTCTTCTCATCCACTGTATCAGATATTTTTTGGGGGAAAATAAATGCTTTTCCATTTGGGAGAAACCTGAGGCCTCCTGAATCCGTGCAATAGTTGCTTCAGCACTGGGAAAGGGAGAGAGACAAGGGCCTGGAGCAACTCCCGCTTTGCACTTGTGTGAAAAGCCATAGATGGCAAAGCTGGTTCTCTGTCTTCAGAAGCAAAGAGGAGAGAAATTGCTCTCTGCTGCAGCCAGGCCTGTTCTCAACAAGGGTTTAGCCCAGTTCAGCCAAATGTGATGTACCTGCACGTAGCTCTGTAGTACAAGCCTCATCTGCTACTCATGAAGTTAATTCTCAAAACCAGGTACAAAGTTTGCAGCCTCTGGGAACAGGGAAAAGAATGTGCTGGTTTTGTCTAGAGCGGAGTTTGTTTTCTTCATAGTAGCTGGTATGGGCTGTGTTTTGGATTTGTGCTGGAAACAGTGTTGATAACAGAGAGATGTTTTTATTATTGGTGAGCTGTGCTCACACAGTCAAGACCTTTTCTGCTCCTCGCCCCACCCCACCTGTGAGTAGGCTGGGAGTGCACAAGAAGTTGGGAGGGGATGCAGCAGGGAGAGCTGACCCCAACTGACCAAAGGGACATTCAATACCGTATAACATCAAACTCAGCATATAAAGCTGTGGGAAGAAAAATGAAGAGTGAGACATTTGGAGTGATGGTGTTTGACCATAAGTAACCATTAGGCATGATGGGGAGTGCTGAAGAAGGAGAGCTCTTTCAGACAGTTATTAGAGACTGTTGAAGTCAGTGTGAAACTTTGCAGCTAGGATGCTGGTTAAGGATCTAGTCAAGGAAATATAGAAGATGCTACGTAGTTCCCCAGTGCTCCTTCTCCCTGCCTCCTTGCCCCCCTCCCTTCTAAGGATTTTGCTTATCTGTAGAAATACTTGGAAGCTGTAGCTGGTCCCGTGGTCTGTGAGTCAGAGCACCTGCACAGGCTATAAAGCACATTTCTGAATGCTCTTACTCCATGGTGTTTACAGTAACTTCAAGCACACAAAAAACAACTGATGTGTTTTTTCTCCTCCTCTTCTCCATGCCTCACAACATCTGCAGCATTTCCAACATAGTCTGTGTTAAGCCATCGGCATTTAGAAGCCATAATTGCATTTAACATTTGCTTCTTGCTGTCTGGAGCCCTCTCTTGCTACAGACCTGGTTTAGAGGCAGTAATTTAGAGGGTGGGGCATCTTTGCCTTATTTTACCATTTAGAATTCTAACTAAATGTCCAGTTTGCCCTCCCACCAACCTGATGAGTGCCAAGTCTGTCATCTACATATTTAGTTGCTTCTGTATCCCTGTCATTTCTTTCCTTTACTGTCTATGATCGTCTCCTTCACCATGAACTAGTGGTTTCCACAGTTAAATTCATAGCATTCAGGATTCCCTTAGATCCCAAACCTTCTCTAAAGCTCACCTAAAAGGCTGACAAGATCCCCTAGATTCTTTCTTCCTTATGGGAAAGAAACTCTGGGGCAGAGGAATAGGATCCCAGCAAATGCCAAGTGCTAGGCATGGACCTGTTGAGACTGCCCAGGATCAGTTCCCTGAAGGAGTCCTGGGTTTCATGGAGCAGCTGAAGTCACCATTGAGTCAGCAGGGCACATGGGGACTGGTCAGAGCTGCTCTTTAGTTCACCACACGGTCTGTCAATCACAGATACTGCTTTTGGAGGAAAAGCCTGTCTGTGCAAGCCCTCACTCAAATGACTCCAAACTGGGCTCAGTAAATTGTCCGTGGCCCTTGAGGAGTCACAAGAAATTCCAAGAATATTTGGGAAAGTATAATGCTGTCTCCATCATAGATAACAAGGAACATTCCAGAGAGGTGCCAATGGCTCATTCATCTCAGACAGCTCTTCTCCACCATCTGGGCAGAAACCTTCAAATGCTTCATCACCAGTCTCAGCACTGTTTGTGTGGCCCATGTTTCCATCACTTCAGTGCTCCTTGAGAGACCAAAGGCTTTCACCCACACCAGCTAATGTGAGGGCATGAAATTAAGAGTTTGGAGAGACGTTTGAAAGATTTAGGTCCAAAATCCCCTCATAAATCCGTAAACACTACTTGCCAAACATGGCATTTCATTCAATCATGGAATCCTAGAATGCCTTGGGTTGGAAGGGACCTCTAAAGGTCACCTAATCCAGCCCCTCTGCAGTGAGCAGGGACATTCTCAAGTAGATCACATTGTTCTCATTTTCTCATTTCAAGTAGTTCTCAACTATTTTGCAGACAAATATATTTACTTGCTGTCCACAGAGCACTTGTGCACACTTACCCTTTGTGATGTGCTCTTTGTGGAGCTGCAGGATGTGCTGTGGCTTTGCCAGAATGCCTCAATCATGCAGTGCACGCAGCACACTTCCCAGTAGCTAATAAAACTACCGTGAAAACGGTAAAATTCTTGATGCTGCAGCCAGCAGTGGGAGAAGAGCCCCCAGGCCATTGTCTGGGGCCTATTTGTGTGAGTAGCAGCTCTCCTAGTTCGCTTAGACAGGCATGGTCATTCCTGCCTCTCCCCAGAAGCTCTGATGAGAGAATGACCTTGCACTTCAGCTGCTCCACGTGTTGTAAAAACGTGTTAAACCCCAGGAGGCAGCCAGCTACCCAAACAAGGGGTCTCCATCCTGCAGCCAGGGTCGGGTGAAAACTCCTGTAGCTAGACAGCTTGCCTGAAGAGGCCTTGCTGATACAATGAAGGAGCAAAAGCATATAAAAAAGCACACCTGTATGCAACATCTGAACACCTGAGAGTAATCCACAGACGCCCTAAGACTGACAAAGGTGACATCAAGCTGAATGTCTCAGGTTGCGCTTGATCAGATCACATGAATTAAGAAAGACCTAGCTTCAGGTTAAAGTTTAAAATTGTGCATCTCCTCATCTCTGGAGGTAGGAAGAGATTTAGGAACCTGATCCACATCCCTTGGAGTCAAGAGGAGCCTTTCCATTCACTCCAATGACTTTGGATCACGACAGTTAACATCTCAGAAATAGCTTTATGCACCTTGGTCAGCTCAGTTCTTCTTAAGACAGGGCCTGGGCCCTGTGCTGTGTGGCTGGTGAGGTTTGCTGGTGAGACCTCACTAGCAAGCTCTCTCATGGTGTGTGGGAAGCACTGTGAATTAGTCATTCTTTGTCCCAGTGTGATTACTCAGAGAAATATATTTATATTTGCAACTCATTAAAACTCAGTGAATGTTCCGTATTTCCCCTACAGAAATGTTGCTAGATAGGACTTAGTAGTAAGTCACAGCTGTGTGTGTGGTATTATTCAGAGTTTATACATGAGAGACTGAGACATATCAAGATTAAGCCAAAATCATTTCTCACTGATGTGCATGTCTAACCAGAGATGCTGAGGAGCTCTTATTTCAGAGCACTCAGCACAGCACCGTATTTCATATGTTCAAGCTTCATTGGCAGCTGTGATTTTTGGGCATGTCTGTAAATCAGATCCATGGACTCTTGTCCAGTTGGAGGGGATGAGGAATGTCCTGTCAGTGACCATTTATGAATAACTTGGTTTCCACAGTTGCTCTGTGAAGCAACTCTTCTCAAGACCTGATCTGCAGCTGAGGCACAGATGCAATCCAGTTCTCAGTAATACTTTCCAAGCCGCCTTAGCCTGAAATTTTCCTTGATCTTCCTGGAATTGCATTCTTTACCTTGCTCAATATATCCAACAGGTGAAGCTGTGATATTATGATAAATAGCTTATTGGAAACATATGTCATAAAATACAAAATACTCTCACACCTCATAACTAGAACTCTAGCAATACATATATGTGTTATAATAACAACTTGGTGCTTTACCAACTGCTTGGAGATACTCCACAGTGTCAACAGCCCCGCACACAAGCACCTCTGATAAAGGCAGCTCATTCCTGGGACACTAAATCTGCCATTTTCTACAGCTCCTCTACATCAGATCAGAGGCACCCAGGTTCATCCTGTTGCTACAGCAATCATCTGACCTTCTCACGCTCATCTGACTCAGGCATGAGGTTGCAATCCATTGTGCTGCAGGCATATGGACTGCATGTGGAAAGGATTTGGGGAAGGCAGCTATTATTTCCTGCATCTATCATAAATTCCAAATGGTATATTCAGGCATAAATGGTTTAAAACATACAGTACACCGATGAAATGGAAGCAGTTTCTCTGGGAATTTTCACCTAAAATGTTTGATTCATCTTAGTGTTGCCAAATCCTTCATGTTTATAATGAGCCTCAAAAGATTTCTTCTATTTTTTTTTCTAAAGTCAAGTTTCTTGGGTCATGATTTTTTGGTTGTTGTCAAAATGTCTATACACCGTCTGTTTTCACCCAGTCAGCAACATATGGGAAGTCTTATGACATGGGAGAGGGAGGATTTTTTTTTTCGAAGATGTTTTGCTCAGGTATTTAAACATCTAAGGCATAGGGAGAGGAATCATGTGGGAAAGTGTGAGAGAACATGCAGTGTCTGGAAGAGATATGGCAGGCTGAGGCATACAGTGCTCACATGTGTAGGCTAGAGAATAATATTTTTCTAACAAAAACGGTCTTTTTTAAACACCAACCACATTTTTGCATGTTTTCATTTTGAGTCATTTAATGAAAAAATTGGAGAACTCCAGGGAAAGCATTTGACCTGCTCACAGTTTTTCACAGAGTAGCATTTGTTTTCTCATCAAACTCCTCTCCTACAATTATTTGGTTTCGTCAGATATTTGGGGAGCCTCCCCACGCAAAAAGTAGCTGGACAGTCTTTTTTTCTGTCCTTTATTACTCCCTGTCTACTCCGATGTCCTATACAGCTGAGGGAGTAAGAAGACTGCTCTTCACTCTTGTCTCACTATGCTGGAAGGAGACTACCATTGAAAAGGGACCATATGACACATTTTTGTTGGGGCACGATGAATCTCCTCTCCCTACTGCAGGAGCCTCACTACTCAGATCAATGAAAGTATTTCCAACACCAGTGAGGTTTCAGCACCGTTCTGGGCTCTTAGGATGCAGAAGACTACCAGACCCTGAGCATGAGCATCTCTCTGTTTCATGCTGCCATCAGGACCTCATCAGGACAGAGCCAGGTCCCAGAGCAGCACATGTGCTCCTGTGCCACGTCCCTCACTCCAGAGGTCAAGTGTCTCTTCAGGGGAGAAGACGCAAAGGAGTACCCCAAGGTGCACAAGAAAACTCACTACTTAATGGCTATGAGACACACTGGTAACCAGGAGCTAAACGTCTCCATTTTGTCCAAGGGGAAGATACAGCCTTAGAAAACACTCAGTTTTCCTAAATTGGTTTTACTTTCTTCCACAGACACGTGCCTCAAAGTTGAGTGTCTGTTTGGCGTTTGCTTCCTTTTCCTAATGAAGTTCAGCAGCTGGGTTATCCTAGGTAATGGTGCCAAATCTTTAAAGATTTCCTTGTTCTGAGGCGATTGCTCAATCGACAATCTGCCTCATTAATTAAGCTGCCTCCAGAGATAGAGGAGAACTGGACACAACTGGATGCTTTAATGAGTTGACATGAAGGGCAAGACAAGGCTGTAGTGTGAGTCCATTTCAGCACAGCCCCGAGCCTGCCCAAACAGATGTGTCTCTGACACTCGCAGCGCCTGCGTTCTCCGAAACAAACTCAAAAGGAGTTGTGTGGAATGAGCAGCCAGCACAGGGAGATCAAATTTACTTTCCACTACTCGATGCATTGCCTTGCCACAGGCCAGCCTCTTTACGATGCTGAGGAGCAAATGCAGCTGGGCAGGTGCCCATTAGTAGAGTTTCTCCAGGCTTGGTCTTGTTCCTCTGTGAGAAATTACTCATTACTTGCAATGAGACCCAAACCTCTCCTCTCAGCAGTTAAAAGCATCTGATGAGCTCACATACTCAGATTTCTGTGTCTTGCTCTGATATCAAACATTTACAAAAGGTGTGAAAAATCAGCAGGAATACTAATTCTTCACTGAGCTTGGTCTATGGTCAGAGATAGCCCTTGGATTCTACCTGGAGCTGGAGGTTAGCTTTAGTTCAGTAAAAAGTTATCAGATCCCTGTTTCTGCTTTCATTTTTTCCCGAAAGCGAATTAGCAGAACTGAATTATCTTTCTTGTCTGAATTCTTTGGCTACTGATGATGCTTGGCTGCCTTCTCCATATTGTCAAGACCTTATGCTAAATTTAGACAAGGAGGAGAGATTTCTCCTCTGGACCTTCATTTTGTGGGTTACCCATTGATTGCTGTGGGCGCAATGTGATCTGAAAATACCACTTACTGCACAGTCAAGTGGGTTTGGGCTAGGAAAACATTTCTTCTTGCTACCTACTAGAGCTCCACATGCCCCTCATGTGAAGGGCACATGACCTGGGCCTTGAAGGACACTGCTGCAGGTGTCCAAAGACTTAGAACCACCGTTCCCTTTCTTATATTGCTTTAGGCAAGTACTTCTTAAAAATTATCTCTCTTCCGCTGCGTATGTAGTTCTCAAAAGATCCTATACAAGTGGTGTCTCCGATGTGCTGTGGTGGTCCCAGGGGACACCCAGTTTCAGAACCCTCTGGCCCCTCCTTGGTTCTTCCAGTTCTGCCCATCTGCTGCTGCCTTCCTTGCTCTGCCTAGCAGCAAGTCATGGGAAAATACCCTGATTTTATCCAGAAATGTAATAGGAAGCATCAAAATACCAATCACAAGAATTTAAAGAGGTAAAGTTTTTGCATCTGAATACTCATGAAGTAGAAATGTAAAAGTCATTTTCTGCTTGGAGTGAAGATTAGAAGAAATTTATTTGTGCTTGTTAGAGGAAAGCATCTTCCACTAGGTTCACATCTTTGATAAACATGGGTTTCTCCAATTCTTGTGCAATAAAGGTGCAATTCTACCAAGTCTCTGATGATGACCCAAACCACAATAGTGAAATATGAGCTACTTGCTCATGTCACTGAAATCTCAGAAGGGAATTACAGCCTTTAGCAGGGTTCATTTGAGGTATACTACTTAAGGTAATAGGGCTGCACAATCTCATTAAGATTTATTACCACCCCATTTAAACATGGGTTCAAAAGTACAGCTGGAGCTGTACTGGCTTTATATTTGGCTTACAGAAAAGACTGGAAAAAGAAGTAAACAGAAAACACAATCAATCGTCTGAGCCAGGAGACTGCAGTAAATAGTGAACACAGAGTTGTGTGCAGCATGCTTGGAGGCTGAGGAAATCAAACTTTTATCCTTACTACATTGCATAGGCTTTTTTTTTTTTTTCCTCCCACTGAATTTAA
>WEIS01008807.1:0-15557 GCA_013389965.1 Todus mexicanus | reverse complement strand
GAGTCTTTCTGCTGCCTTATTGATCTTGTAGGTAGCTGGCATTGTACTGTGTTCATCTATAGCTAATGGCCGCAGGGGGAAGAACAACAGCTACTTGTCCTTCATCCTCCGCTAATGCAACCTCTTCATGGGAGCCGTTCTACTGGCAAGGTTGCATCAGTCATTGTCACCTTTGCAGCCAGCTCTGCCCAAATGCAGCAGGCTGTGCTAACCAAACACAGACGTGTCTCTGATGCTGCTTGGTGTAGATACTGGGCTGCTTTGGTTCTTTATTTTCAGTTGGTTTAATAGTTCAGAGGCAGAGTGAGAGAGAAAGGGGAGAGAAGCTGCTTAATGGGGTTTTTTTCAGTTTGATTTTACTCAGAATTCTGTGCTGTGTGAAATAAAGTGCTCGTGTTAATATACTTCCAGCTTTTCTAGGTACTACTAAGCACTGGTGCGTGCTATGTGTGGGTTCTTACATGCTCTGATGGTGTCATACAGCCCAGCTAGATCGAGGACAACTATTGCCGCAGGAACATCACTGCTCTGCTCTCGAGGCTTTGCTTGCATCTCTACCATGTTCTGCTTCCCCGCTAACTTATGCTGAGCTTGTAGGGAATATCTGGACTCTCCGTTGTGCAGGATGGACGTGTCAACTGTATCCCAGGTGGGTGACAGCAAGATCAGTCCCAAACCTGGATTTCAGGTTTTGCTTAGATGGGAACTCCTATGGAGTAAGCAGAGTAAAGAACCCCTGAGCCTTATCTCTCAGCCAGCCGCTCAGCTGGCAAGCTGCAGATGTCCCCTAAGAGGGATGCTCTTGGAAATTTCATATGCAAACAATAATTAGAGCAATAAATGTGCTGCATACAAATTCTGTTTAGAGCTGGCTTTGAAATGGTTTTCTGCTGAAAGGGGGATGGGGAAGGGAGAACAATGAAAATGAAAACAATCTTTTCACAGAAAATGCTGTGTGAATAACTTGTGGCTTTTAAAGGAAAACTGAGCACAAAAAGCACTAAATACAAAACGTTGTGATTTTTAAGTGGAATTGACACTTATTTTTCAAATTTCATTCTATGTAAATGTAAACAAAATGGGTAAGTATCTAGAGAAAACAAAGCTGTTGGTCTCAGTCCTGGTTCTCCCTACCGACTGCTTTTCACTCAGTCCAATTTCGCTAAGCAATCTTCTTCTTACTTCAAGTTTCAGTAAGAGCATGTGATTGGTGGTGTTCTTGGAAACTGGTCTAACAGTCTTTCTAGGTAAGCTGGATGACTTGTAGCGATCCAACGACTGGAGAGACTGACATTTCTTCCTGTAAGAGACGGGTGCTGTCTCTGCAGAACAGCAACGCTTGCAAGTCTTCCAGGGCTAAGGTTCCCATATAGGTACAGGGTTTGCATTTTACTAGAAACACATAATTATAAAGAAGGAAATCAAAAAGCCTTTGCAACAAAACCTTTTCTGATAGCGAGCTGACAATCATTCTCTGGTGTTACATGCTGGTCCATTTTGTTTCGGAGAAGCTAACCTGACTGCTACCTCGAAAATACAGAGGAGCTGGTGAGATGTTGACAGGAGATGCTGACGGGCTTGTCTGACGCTGCTGTTACAGCACTGCTGATAACAGAGAAGCTCTGTTTTAGCACCGTCTTCTCAGACATAGTCAATTACTCAACAAGGGGCAAAAGTTGCAGCAGAATTAATTGCTACCTGGAAAACAATTTCATGCTAGGCTAAACAGGGATTTAAAAAAAAAATAATTCCATGGTCTGGTTCACAACCCAGGACTTGGTTTGGAAAGGAAAGTGGTGGCAGAGGGAAGAAATGGGTGTGTGCCTTGGTTAGCACATGATAGCACCTCAAAACCAGTTCTTCTGATGTTTGCCAAGTGTGCCTCAGTATCCTAGGTGTAAAATGCAGCTACTGCACTTTCAAGGACTTTCATGGGGAGAATACATTGGGTAACATGAGAGTTTATAAACAAACGTAACAGCTCCGAATATGTGCTGCAAACGCTGTTCTTCGAAAAATTCTTCCTTCAACAGAAGCAATGAGACGTTCCAGCATTTAGAAGCAGATTTTTCATGTCTAATTTTGCAGACACGGTTTCACCATTAAGTGTCACCAGGTAGACGTGCTCCTTGTTTAAATGCCTTTCTTTTGAAGCCCACAAAATGGATTTTTCGGGAAAAAATTAATGTACTTTTTAGATCTGCTTCCTGAATGACTCAACAGCGCAGAAGGAACACTATTGTATTCAGCATAGCCTTTGTTCAAAGGAATAGGCTATTTTAACAATAACTTTAGAACTGTCTCTAAGGCAAGTGAAGAAGCTTCATCTCTTCAGTTTCTTAGAACCAGACTGGTTGTAGCCCTGGAGACTGTGCTGTATTCCCCCTGGAAATAGGAATGAGATTCAGAAAGCTGGTGGCAAAAGCTAACAGAAGCTATTGCAATGGAAAAGATCTGAATTCAAACACTTGAAAGAAGGGAGTCTGCATGACTGCACCAAGCTTAAAGTCACCAAGTACTTTTCCACAATTGCTGAAGCTGTCTGACACTCCTCCAGAAAGGAAAAGTGAAGCAGCTATCCAGTTGTTTAAGCTTGGAAATGAGATGTTATGATTTTTTGGGCACGCATTATTGTGGAATATATCTGATATAGCTGCTGCAGAACAGCCAAGTTGCTTGAAGCTCTGCGTTGACCTGTCCTAAACTGTTGACCTGCCTGTGTCCTGAAAGGCCAGACTCTGCTCTTGACTCTGGAAGAGTATATAAATGACACAGCATTTGGACTTGTGACAGTTGATGGTGAGGAAACCTTCTTGGGCACATGTGGGAGGTGAATGATGGCAGCACTATGACTGTCTTTGACAGTTTCTGTGCTGCCTGAGGAGTTGCAACGTGTTCTATATCCCTGCATTCAGCCAGTTAGACACTCTGCATATTTAACATTTGTCTTTCAGTTAAATTCCTGGTGGGATATGAGTGACCTGAAGTTTTCTCCTCTGGATGGGACATGTTTCTTTCATCTATCCTGTCCTGTCAAAGCCATTCAATGCTTTAATCTGAATCCGAGAATTCCATTAGAAGGATCTAATTTTTCAGTACTTCAGGATGAAGAGACTGAGAAATCATTGAGTGCCTCTGATGGGTTATATGAGGTCCCTTAATAGAACATTTGCAGCTTTTGATAAATTACCAGCCTGATGATTTGAAAGGCTTTTTTCTTTTCCAGATTTCTTTCAGTCACTCTATATTCTGTTGCTGGCACTCACTTCAATCTTTTTTTTCTTTCTAGGCTTTGGCACTTGAGCTGCCAGTTTGGCCTTGGAGACTTTTGACATGGTCCAATTTCCCTAGCTAAGACCTTTTGCAAGGCCTTGGCAGAGTTTAAAAAGAGTTCCTTCTGCTTCTGGGTGACAGAATTGATCCTGATTTTTGAGAGCATGTATTAAGCTTTAATTTTTTCTGTCCTCTGGAAGAAGAGACTCGCTTTTTCAGAGGGATACGTTCCACACTCAAATATTTAAGTTTTGTGGTGATTATGCTGTTTCTTTTGGTACCTACTGCAGGATAAAGTATGGTGATTTCAGAATATAAGCAAAACAATATTTGGAGTGGTGGAGGGCACTTTCAGATAAAATTTATTTGGATCAGCAGCTGGTGCTGTAGCAGCAAGCTTGTTTTCCAATGAAATTCATGATAGAGTCTCAAAAGATCCGGTGCTGTAAGGAACCTTCAAACTTGTGATCCTTTCTGGACTGTATGCCATGTTGCATATACATAAGCAGGACATTTGGGTTATCTGGACTCCTGTTGTTTGTTAGGGTGTAGTTTGCTTTCTGCTGTCACATTCAAGCTACATTTCCTAGCAGTGTTTCCAGGCCTCCAGCCTCTCCAACTTGAAGAGAAGGGCGGAGAAACAATGTAAGTGATCTATGTTTATGTACACCCTACCTGATATTTTACTCATTGTATCCTATCAGTGTTGAATCCACACATAGACTGCGGTATTCAAATATCCTCTGAAGATGTTTGTGAGTCTAAATCTATTCATTCTGCTCTGGGAACTTCTCAAGAGATGCTTCATTTATTCTGCTGCTGCAGTTTTCTATAAGAACTCTCCACAGAGGGTTTTTTTCAGCTACCATTGCTTAAAATTAAACGCCAAGCCAAAATCATTCCCCAATTTCATGCTGTGGTTCTGCAGCAGGTTTTAAGGGGCTTTTGTTGTTCACAGGGTTGGGAAATAATTGCTGTATTCAAAATTAGTGAACCTTTTCTAGGAAAGGCTGCAGCGGATGAGAACTCTCATTTGTTTTANCTATGATTCTATTCTATGATAACAGCAATAAATGAAGATCCATTGCTGTACTCTAAACACCAAATAAGAAAGGTCTCCTGAGATACACAAGCAGGCAACACTTCAGTAGCATCATGTGCTTTATTCTCCCAGACTGATAGCAATGAAGATGGAGTTAATCCCTGTGCCTGGAATTCACACCTGATGCTTACACTGGTTTAGTCAGTTCAGCTCTCTCTCCATCCAAACATGTTCACCAGTGCTGTTCCTTGTGCTTCTTTCTGTTCCTGTGTCAGTCTCTGGGTACCACTGTCTGTCTGTCAAAGCCATGATGTTTATTAGCAGGGACTGCCTAGGCTGCCTTTAACAGCACGGGATGAGGGCCCTTGCAGTTTGCTCAGGGAGAAGCCAAACAGCTCTACTTGACCGCACAGTCTTGAACAGAGTAATTCAGATGCTTCACAGTGAAGCTGTATCATCCCTGGGTTGCTTTTCCAAAATGTTTTCCACACTGCTGCTCTCGTTCCAGCCTGGGATTGCCCTGGCGTACAACGGAGCCGCAGCCAACCTTGTTTATTATTCTCGATACTCAGAAATGCTTCCCTGGGTCTCTTTGGCAAACCCTCCGCACATTTGTCCTGCTTCCTCTGGCTAATTTAAGCATTAGCTTGGTTTTGTAGCAAAGCATTGGCCCCATTTCTCTGGGTTCATTTTCTGAAGAGCTGTCAATCCAATCGTTCTGCCAAAGCGAGAGGCAGTGCTGTTAAATCAACAGCAGCGATTCCATTCGTGTCTATTTATTTACTTTTCAGTAATGCACAAAACACAGTTTTTAAACCACATCCCCCTGCGCCTTCCAGCAATTTTGCAGCAGTGGCTACTTCAGAAGGCAGCAGTAGCTGTTGGGTGTGATTTCGGATGTCCTTTTTGACAAGAAATGTCTGGGTGATGCGAATCGGGCTCAGGACCTGGAAGACACCAAGACTTGTCCTTACTGCTGGGCACAACGGAAAGTGAAGGATTACGGGCAGAAAGGGACTTAGGCTTTCCTGTCCCCTTCTCACAATACAAAGAAGTAAGAGGTTTGCAGCAGTGTCTCCCCAGGGTAAAATTTTCATTAATTGCATTATAATTACATAAATACTTTAACAAACGCTGCCTGAATGCTCTCAGGATGCAGCTTTCTAAGAAGGCACCAACAGAAATAATATCCTGTGCTGTAGCAGCCTTTATGAACTTTTGGAGCATTGTCTGTACCGTGACAAAATCCAGAGACAGCCCTGGGCTGTGTTTCATAAGTGTACATTTACTAGAGAAAATCTGAAGCTGGGGGAGAGTACATCGAGGGGAGGGTCAGTCCTGCCCTGAGGTAGGTAGTGTTGCTGCTGCCGCTGCTTATTCTCTTTTAGTCCTGGCAGCGAGCTGAGCAGAACCATTTCTTGATGTTCAAATCAAGAAAAATCGTGCCTTCCTGTTTTGTGAAGGACGACTAATATTACAGGGCTGACTGGTTTCTTTAAGACTGACCAAACAGTTCAAGAAAAATAGGAGCTTTCTCAAATAAAGTCAGGTCTGCTGAAGCAATAGTCAAGTTATTGCTGGAGAGAAGATGAGTGTGTCAGCTCTGGAAGCTGAGCTATTCTGTATCCCAGAGGAATGAATATGCTGATACTTGGTAGGCCTCCAATGCCTGCAACCGAGGAAAGGACGCGCCTATTTATTTTCCTTGCTGGAGTCATCTTCACGTTTCTGTGCATTGCGTCCAACAGCCTAGATTTATAATTCGATCTACGTCTATTTGTTTCTTGACAGAAGAGGATGAAATAATAGCAAGGCTCTGTTTTCTTTATAGCTGGGAACGGATAGCTCTGGCTTACCGTCAGCGTAAACTGTACAGGGGCTCGTGCCGCTTCAGATGAGCGATGCTGAGCTGCACGAAGGTAAATCGTGGTGTCCTGGAGCGAGTCCCAGGTTATTTTGCAGTTCCTGCAGCAACTCAGTTCTGTAGCAGCGCACTTGAGGAGAGGTACATCAGGCCAGATTCTGCTTTTTGCTAACACCGGGAGTCCCTGTGGCAGAGAGAGTGGAATTAGGCTTATGCAAAATTGACACCAATCCAGAGGATATCAGAACCAATTTTGAGTTCAGTTGGGAAGCCTCAAAGGTTCCAGTTGGGTTGATCAGAGGAAAGAGCAGCTTTGAGCACAAGGTCAGTGTTTCATCCCTCAAATGATGCTGCAGTTAAACAGCAGGGCCTTCTTTGCCCAGCTCTAGCATGTGCCGCTGGGGCAAATTTGACCTGTGAGTTCTTTCTGATAATTCCACAGTTAATTAGGGAACTGGAAATGAGACAAAGTGAATCTAACTCATTTTTTCTAAAAAAATCTTTTCTGTGTTCTTCCATCTTTTGGGAACTTTCTGAAGTACAAGGGACAAGTAGGTCGAAAATGGGAAGAAAATTAGAAGCACTTGGCCTGGTGCCTGACTTTATAGAGTGTTGATTAGGTTTTAATTGGCAATTCTTGTCTGTAATATAAGATAATTGCCGAGATTTCCAGGAATTGTTTGTAGAATAGGAAGAAGCAGACACATCTGAGTTCTACTGGAGGAGATTTTAATTAAAGACTTTATAAAGTGCAACAGATGGTGCTTTGCTAGTTAGGAAGATGGGCGTGAGGCCTCCTTGTAGACATTTAGCCACGATGGTTACAGCTTCTGCTCCCTAATGGCCAGGGGTGCTCTGGTATCATCTTCCATCAGGGGTCTTGAAAGATTCAAGGAGTTGAGAAACATGTAGACATGGTGCTTCAGGACATGCTCTAGAGGCAGGCACATAGGGAGTTATTGGTGTTTTTCAAAATGATGTTTGATCAGGGTCTTTAGGTTTTTGTTTTTGTGGGTATGGTCAGACTCGGTGATCCTGCTCCCGCAATGGGGAGGATTGGACTAGATGATCTTTCAAGGTCCCTTCCAATCCCTGACAGTCTGTGATTCTGTGATCTTAGAAGGTCCTTTCCAGCCATGAATATTCTGTGATAAAATGTGCCCTTCATGTTCTCACCCAGACTGTGAAGACTTTCAGAAAGTGAAGCTAGGCAGCCATGAAGTGAACTCCCTTGGCAGGACTACCCTTCCCAATAGGAGCTTTGCTTTCACTGACCTCTGTTGTCCTCAGCTCCCTTCTGAAAGGCTTGCAGAAGTGAGAAGACGTGTCAATAGCTGTACAGGCTTCTTTACGGACACTCCAGTGGCATGAAGGAAGGAGGATCTGTTTGGTTTTCAGACAGCTCCCCAAAACCAGGAATTCGTGACCCTGTGAGGTCCTTTTCATGGGATCGTTTTGTTGGGCAGCCAGACAGATCTGCAAGATGATGACAAGAACACTTTGGAGCTCCTTGCCTTGAAAGGTCGATGTGATCTCATGTTTAAATGAGTTCTTTCAGTTTTTAGCTTCAGTAATGCTGCCGGGAGCTTCCCTGGGAATAGCTCTTTGGCCGTCTTTTCTTTCTGCAGCTCGGTGTTCATTTCACTCCAGGCTGTATTGCAGAGTGATTACCTGCAAGGGATTTGGTTACACTGGGCTTCAACAAAGGCAATACCAGGCGCTCAAGAAACGTTTTAAACATAAGCTCTGAGCTTTTTTTTTCTTTAAGAACTACTTACCTGCCCCTATGGCTAATGCTTTGAATTGCTTGATTTTGTTCTGTAGCCTTAGGATCTTCCCCAGAGGTGAGTACAGACAGGCATCTGGTTTGGTTTGGTTTGGGTTTTGTAATTGGTGCCGATCTTGTTACCTTCTGAAAGCTCTAAGACATTAGAGACGACAGTTATTTACCTCGTTCTGGTCATAAACTGATGGCTGTGGCTGTTGCTCTTTCAAAAGCGCAGTCTTTTTTAGGAATTCATGAAGGGAGAAGACAGGTTAAGAAGTGGGGGTGAGGGATGAATTCTCCAAGAGGTTTGGCTTTTCTAAAGATAGAAAACAAAATGCATGTGTCGATGTTTTCAGGTAACAAGAATAATACTACCAAAGTGCTTATCTGAGTATGGAACAGACGAAAAAACCCTGGAACTCTCCTCCCCACCCTGCACACTTATCTTACTCTGTGTTGAATATTTACAACCTTTATCTTACAGGATGTCGTGGCAGGAGACGTCCTAAAGAGGGATGGTTAAAATTGCCTTCACTGTGTAGACTGAATAACTGAAGTAGAGAAAGAAGAAGTGTCTTGGTTGAGATTCCCCCCTTCATCCCTTTCTTCTCTCCATTCATCTGTGCTGTTTGCACTCTCTTGAAAACTTCAGTTTTCAATTGTCTGGTTAACAAAACGTGACCTTTTCAAAAGATGATAAAGACATGGAAAATACTCTTTGCTATCTACAGTCGGTGTAGTCTGATAAAGCATCTGAAATGGGGATTTCCCCCAAGGATTTTGTGCTCAGAATATTTACCTAGAAACCTTAAGGGAACAAATTTTAATTCCAGAAGAGAAACCTTTCCTTAATTTTAGTCAACAAAACTTAAAATGAACGTACCGATGGACAGGGAAATAGTGTTGATGAACATAAAACCTGGGGAGTTAGGTTTATTTCCATCTTTGATACGCTCTAGCTCTGAGAAGTCAGCTAATTCCTGTCATTGTAGCAGTAACGATAGCAAGGAGCTTATTTGCCTGTGGAACATGAGATTTTCTGATTCAGCTTCCTTCTTAACAAGATAGGCTTAGAATATTTATTGTTTCTTTTTTCAGTCACTACCCTATTGTGTCCCCTTCATAAACACCTCTTCTCTTTAATTGTTCTTAATTGTATTAATAGCAGTAGTGCTACTAGCACCAGCGGCAAAATCGTGCAGATATTACATTGTGGTGTAATAACAACAGGTCATACATCTTGGAGTCTTGAATCTCTATTAGTTGTACCTTAAGGGTTTTTTTGCTTTTGCTTTCTTTCTTTTAGGGACTTCTTCCCTCTCAGCAGATTGCAGCTTAGACTGCCAGACCCACTGCCTCATAGACTGCAGGCAGGGACACTACTACACAGCTGGCAACTGTTTGGAGTGTCCAACGGGTTTCTAGTAAGTCCCCTTCCTTCCCTCGTGCTCAGTAGTTACATTCCTCCAATAACCAGGATAGAGATTTGGAACATCATTTTTATGTTTGGAATGTTTCTGTAGATGGGGGCATGTTCCTGTGTCTACACAGGACTCATACTGGCTGGTAGGGGGTGGAATTCCAAAGAAGTGGAAGAATTTCGTTTTATAACTTCGTTATTTTTGATCCAGTTGCCCTGGAGGTCAAACAGCTCCAAGGAAGTGCCCTCTGGGAACAGCCAATGAACTCACTGCTCAAGCAAACATCACTGCCTGCCAGGTGAGCTGAAGGACAGGGTAAGAGAGCAAGCAGCTGAATTAGTACTTTTTGCCTCTACTCCCGTTTTGAATCATCTGATTTCAGGCTTCTTCCCACATTTTGCAGCCTGCTTTGAAATTTTTCAGGAAATTCCTGCACTGTGTTTGGCTTTAGTTTGAGAAAGCAGGTTATCCTTCCAGGTAGACAGCAAGCGGTGCTCCCTCCATGCAGCGTTTACACCACTGACAGCAAAAGGCACATGTTGGGAGCTCCTTGGCCAGAGAGGATACTCGAGTTGGGAGCTCCTTGGCCAGAGAGGATCCTTGAGCTGAGGATGTCTGAAACCGCTGTTTTCCATTATTCGTGCAAAGAATATGTTTCTGTGGATCTCTGTGATCTCACTGCAGGTTTGTCCCAGTGGTTATCTCAGCCTAGAGAGTGGAGCTGGGTGCCGTGCTTGTCCAGATGGCTACTCATGCGATCCACGTCGTGGTGTGCAGAGGAGCTGTGAGCCCGGTCAGTACTCGCCAGAGGGAGAGTTGGAGTGTCGGGAATGTCCAGAGAGATACGTCTGCCCAGATGGACAGAGCAGACAGGTATAGAATGAGGAAGCATGAGCTAAATGCAGCACTGAGCTTTTTCCTGACCTGGATGTACTGGAATGAACCTGGTTTTCTTCCCTTTAGCATTGCTCGGCTGGTCAGCAGCCAAATCCAAGCCGCACTCAGTGTGTAACCTACGCTCCTGGTTCTATCTCAGCTGAAGACCCTCTGCTGTGCCAGCCCTGTCCCGCAGGTGAATACAAGCATCTTCTGTAGTCATTAAAACATAGAACTTAAGGAGACTTGGACTGAAGGAAATACTTATAAATTGTACTTACCCACCAGAGTACCCCATGCTGAAATTCAGTGCTTCGGTGTTAAAATTAGTCCCCCTTGCGTTCTTAAATCTGAATCGATCATCCAGCCTGGCTGCAAAGCCCTGAGATGATAAGGAGCTTGAATCTCGTCACAAGCTGGAGAGGCCTGAGGATTCCTAACCTTCTTTTCCACGGTTTGACTGACTTTAATGATATATAATCTGTGTGCTTAGTATTGCGTGCATGTGAATGAAGCGTCATTGCCGTGCTGATACATAGCACTGGATTTCAACATAGCAGTGGCACTTTCATGCCACAGTTAAATCCTTTCTTTTTTTCCCCCTTTTTAATTTTCACTCTTCAAGTATCCATCTGGAGGTTCATAAAGCATTTGATAACCAAGTTGTACAAAGCCTTACTTACTTGGAAAGAGTAATTAATTCTAGCTGGATATGAGCATTCTGTCACTAAATGTGCAAGTGGCAGAAAGATTTTAAGTGAAAGATGGTGTGTTGAACTGGAGAGAGGAATGTGGTCCCCAGAACAGTAGCAAGAACATTTCAGAACCAAGCAATTTGTAATCTTCACAGCAGCTTTGTTTGTATTCCTGAAATGAACACGTTTGCTGATAAAAAACAGTCAGTCATTTAAATGGCAGCTTTCAACAAACAAGGGCTGACTGAAATGCTATTGAAATTCCAGATTTCAAGGAAAATGTTCACTCAAAATTAAGCAAGCCCAGAAAAAAAATGTAAAATTCTGCAACTCCATTCTATTTTATTTTTTTCACAACTTGCCATAAATTATTTGCAAACTTGAATATATGAAGCTTGAAAGCATTACTGCGTTTCAAAGCTTTCTCTTCATTTTTTGTTGGTTAGCTTTAGTGGAAGTGATGCTCCTGGATTTCTGCCCTGCACTTCTTGAGCTTTGTCTTTTTTCAGCGTAAACACAGCAAAATCCTTTATCTGTCTAATGCAGTGACCTTTTGAAAGCTAACGTGCTATAAACATCTTAAAACATCTTTTCTGGAGCAGGTTCCTTTGTTTCCTCCAGATAGCCCTTGCCCCCAGTGCAGGACAATTTACCTGCTGATATATATTGAGTAAAAAGGTTGGAATTGAAAGGACAGACATGAAGGAGTGAGGCTTATCCACCTTTGGCTTCACCTACTAATTGGTTTTGCTTGTTGCTGCGAAAGACTTAGAAACACCGGCTACTGGAGTGGCCTCCTTTCCAATCCTTTGAGTGAATCTGGCATCTTGTTGCCATTAGATATAAACCCCTGAATATTCCAGAGTGTAATTTTCGAACCACGTGTTGTTTTCTTCTTCTCTATAGGTCACTTCTGTTCCCATGGCCTTGCTGTCCCTCCGTGCCCAGCAGGGAGTTTCAAGCCCAAAGAAGAACTTCACACCCTCAGCAGCAGCTCCTCATGCTTGCCAGGTCTGTGCCGTGAAAGATCTCAAGATCTTTATCCAGGGTGCACTGCTGGGAGCAGAAACCTAGAGTTCAATTGCTCAGTCGCCCTTTACTGGGCTCTTCCCCTCAGAGAGCGATGAAAGCTAAGAAAATAATTCTCTCCTTCAAATCAAGCCACGCATTTTTCTACCTGATCATTTCTTTTCTAGCGAATGACTCAGCTGCGAAAGTGTCTTGACTGCTCAATGATTTTTTTTACTCACCAGCTAAGTCTCGGAAATTGCTGCCTTCCGCCCACTTCTGAAATTAAAACCAGAAGTGCATTTACATGATGCAGCAAGGAGCAAACCTCACATCTCATCAAGGCAGCCAAATTTAAGAGACGTGGCCAACGGCACCTGAACAAACACTGTAGAAGCTGCAAAGTAAATTAGAGTTTAAAAAACTCTTTGGGTTTAATAACATAAGCTGGTTTGCTATGCCTGTACTACTTGATATAATGATGTTGTCAACTCTCCTCAGGAACACTTGGCGAAGGTAGGACAACGCCGGCTGCAAAATAGGCAGGAGACACAGGAATAAACTGTGACAAGCTGTAGAATTTTTCAAATATAGCACCATGAGGCAGGTGATGGCTCGTGTGATGTTAGCCTGTGTCCACCATCAGCACTACTGCATGTTAAGTGTGACATACTTACCCCACAGTGAAACACAGCAAGTATATGGGCCAGCCTGGTCTTGCAGAATAGATAACATGTTGGAAATCCGTGCCTTGATCGATTTTGTCTAAAATGTCCAGGCAGCCACGCTATTAAGTCTGTTCTGAACTCCAAAGAGAAGCATTATCTCCAGAAAGTCAAGCAAGAAATGGAAATTTTATGTCCCTGTAGCCAAGTGCTGTGGATTCTGGTTATATAGAGCGGCAACCCACCGGGTTTGCTGGGGGTAGAGATCCACATCATGAAGCTTTTGTCAGCTTCAGGCAATTCTGAAAGGGTCCCGCAGCTCCGTGAGGTTGCGGCCCCCCTCAGGTGTGTTGGTTTAGTTGCTGCGCTCAGAGCGGTGGAATTTTATAGGCTTGAGAAATCTAAAGCTTGTCTCACTGAGGTTTTTGAACCTTGCACTCATCCTTGCCTTCTGGAGTAAATACAAGGAGGAAATAAAGAGATGTTTCTGAGGGGTGGGAATGAGCAAATGGGAAGGCAGAGGGAGAGATGACCCTTAAACTTGCTTTGCACCCTGAGGAATCCTAATCTGGACCTACACCTCCAATCTGGGAGGGGGAAGCCTGGATTTTAATAAATCTTGGCCATTTTGGGAGCACTTTGAGGCTCTGTTCCAGCCTGCAGAGGCACATACACACTTGAGTCTTGCCTTGACAAGCATTTGGAAGGCAGCCAGGGGTTCAACCTGGAAGTACTCCAGGGAGCCATCAGCAGCAGCCAATGTTTTCTCTTCCTCCTGAATTGCTCTATTTGCTTTGTACTGTTGAAAGACCTGACTCAGGAGGATAGCAACTACTCCTGGGCTAAATTTGTGTTTCCTTTTTGCCAAGTTAAACATTTGGGGACATTTTGTAATGGAATGCACTTTCTGAGCACGGGAACACCGGTTGTTTTATTATGTATTGATCGTACTAGTGTTTCTTTAAGTTACAACGCAAGCATCTTCTGTTTAACACACGGGATTTTTAGAGAGGATCACAGCTCAAATTGGTTGTCATTCAAGCAGGTATCTGTGTGCTTGTGCTGAGTGTATCTCCCGTCTGTGAAATCCCTTTGTCTCTCTCTGTGTTCAGAATGTAAACATGGAAACAGCTCAGCTTCCCTGGAAACCCCAGGCTGCCTGACAACTGCGCCTGAACCATCATGATTATTAAATATACCTGCATCAGAGCATGTTTTAAGGTTGATGGTTTTTTGTTCATTTTTTTAATATACCCCGTTTCTTGTATTATCAGCTCAGAACACAGCCCAGGTGGCTTTACCACTTCCACGAGACGCTCAACTGCAGTGACACTCAGCTAATCCAACACCACCACCTTCTGGCTTTGTAGCAACTTGATTGTTGCTATGATTCAACCTCCATCACGCTGTCTTGCTCTAGGTGAAAGCCAAGGAATAGTATGTTGTAGGACCGTTTCTTTTGTCAGCAGGTCATGCTCCCTTTGAGACCTTAAAAAAGAAAATTCTTTAATTATTGTTAAAGAAAACCTTCCGTCTTCTCTCTCTTCAGGAAATGGATTGTGTTTGAAGTGCCCTGCTGGGTATTTCTGTCCTGCTGGAGCAAGTTACCCAGTCTCGTGCCAGCCAGGTACATACAATCCTCTCCAAGGACAGGATGAAGCCGCTGACTGCAGAGCTTGCCCTGCAGGGAGAGCTTGTACTCAGGCTGGCTTAGCCCAGCCTGACGCAGAGTGCTTACCAGGGTAAGCCTTGGTTGCTTTCTGTCCATGTTTTTATTGCTGTGCATGAACAACACGACCTGGCTGAATAACCCAGTTGTGGTGAAAAACGTGTGACACAACCGGTCCCTTTACACTGTTTCATTTTCAGTATTTCTGCATTACTGGTTGTCAGTTACGTTGCTGTCAGCCACAGTAGCAACTGCTCCAGCTTTTTCCCAGCTTCAACATCCATGCTAATATTTTTGTAGGGTACAGAGCTTGTTGCCCTCTTGCATGAAAACCTTTATCCCCGCTAGCCTACTGTGTTTTGTTAGGTATGTGTGCCCAGCGGGGTCATCCAGCCCTCATCTTCCCAGCAACGCCTGTCCTCCAGGAACAGTTGGCAACGACATCAACCTCTTCGATAAATCCCAGTGTGAAACGTGCCCCGCTGGATTGGTCTGTGTGAGAGGTCGGTGGCTTTATGGTGAAGCAGGCTGTGCTCTTTGGTACCCAGTAGGAGAAGGCTTAACTCAGGGTCATCCAGCAGAGCTGAAAACAGAGCGGAGAGCTCTATTGTGTGAAGCCAGCATGCTCCTCGTGAGGCTACACAGCTTCTCTTAAATTTGTCTTTGTGTTTACAGGAACGGGGGGCAAACAGAAGCCTCCCACTCCGTGCCCAGTTGGTCACTACTGTCCACCAGGCACGAAACACCCAATGCAGCACAAGTGTCCCCCAGGCACCTGGAGCAACAAGACAAGCCTGACCTCAGAAGAGGAGTGCTCTCCATGCCCACCAGGCTGGTTTTGTGTAGGAGGAGCCCGTATCCCTACTGGCATGTGCAGCTCGGGGCACTACTGCCCTCAAGGTAGGCAGCTTTTCTCAGGGACGGAGGAGATTTAGGTTATTTCTGTCTTTAGAAATTTTGTAGACTCTGATGAAGCCACGTGCTGACTTTATCAGCGTGTATTTTGCACCAAACTTTCGCGGTGTGAAGTCAAATAGCAAACTGTCTGTTTTGTATAGTCAATGCTTTAGATCTATACTGTTTGAACTGAGCGCGTTGGCATCATTATTTTCTTTTCCTTAATTTGCAAAGAATTAAAGTGAACAAGCAAGTGTCTGGTACAAGCACAATTCTAAATCTGAAGTTTCCTGCAAAGATGCTGCAGCATTTGCTAAGTGGTAATTTCTTTGTTGTTCTCAGAGCTATGAACACTGATTTTTATATATATACATATATA
>WEIS01008802.1:0-13110 GCA_013389965.1 Todus mexicanus | reverse complement strand
CTCTGGGATCCCCTGAGTGCAGTCGGGCTCTCCTTTGGATGCCTGGCTCTTCTCCAGACCCCGTCTATCTAGAGCTTAGCAGGGAACTGGCATCTCTCGAGAGCTATTTGGTGGCCTCTTTGTTGAACAAAGCCAACGATTTACATGTGAGATGTTAACAAACCTGGCTGGTTTTTAAGGACCGCGGTCCTGAATGAGTGTGACTGTGCAGAACTGGGAGGTGGAGGCCAGGAGTCTGAATATATCCTGGGGGAAAGAAGTTTGGCTGAAACTGGAGGGGTTTCCTTTAAAGATGGGCCTGAAAGAAAATTTTGGGGTCTACTGTGCCCCAGTGGTTTTGCGAACAGGACCGTGCATCTGGACCACAAAGATGAAGCATCTTTCCTGGCCTGGCTTGCACTCTTCTGGTTTTGGAGCTGAGATTGAACCCAGAGGAGCTGTAAAGCCCTGGGAGCCTGGCTAATCCTCTTAATTTGGCCTTTATTTTGAAGAAGAGCAGATGTTTAATTTGCATGTATTGACACACATTTAACTAAGTCATTAAGTAAGCAAGCGTGCAGGAGATGGGCAGAAAGGGAGAAGATGAGTTGGAGTAACTCATCGCTAATTAAATCACTGCCCTGCTCTGTCCGGGAGAAGCTGCCTTTACTCCGAGGCTGAGGGAAAGCTGCTAAACACTAGAAGCGATGTTTGCCCCTCTGCTATCAGCAGGGTGCTTATTAATGGTGTTATCTGTGCTCTTAGCAGTAATAACAGCCGGGCTGGGCCAAGCGGATCTGTAAACAGGACCCGGGGAGGAAGGAGGTTTGTGCCCAGCCGCTGTGTTTACCCAACGGCCGCCCGAGAAACGCTGCACGAGGCCTCGCAGCTCCCCAGCCAGCCCACACCCTTCCTTCTCCTCTGCCGATAACCGGGCTGCCGAGTGAGCTCCATTTGGGGTCACTGCAAAGAGAAGCCTCATCCAGCACGGGTGAGGGGGAGTCGTGCTGCTCTGTCCCTCGCTGCCGGAGCCGATGGGCTCTGTGGGTACGTGCTGGCTCCGCTCGTGAAGCACAGTTCTGTGTTTTCCCTGCTGGCCCTTGGTGCAGGTCACTTCAAGCTCCTGTCAGCTTTGAGTTGCTCTGTTCTGGTAAGAACCACGGCCTTGGTCCCAGGGAATTGCCTCCTCTACCACCACCTCCTGCCCTGGCTCCCAGCACACCCCAGGGCTGCTTTTGCTCACAGGCTGCATCTTGCCTTGTGCTTCAAGCCCTCCCCTCATCTCCAGCCTTGGGACTTTCTCAATGCATCCATTTCCCCACTGTTGCATTGACAGATAATAATTAACTTGGATTCCTCCGATCCCTGACACACCTCAGAGCAAGTCACCCAGATAAAAGGCACTTGCTTTTTTTTTTTCTTTCCTCTAATAAAACAAAACTCGCCTTCAAACAACAGATGATTAAGAAGCAGAGGAGGAGATGTGAAACCCTGGAAGCGGTGGGATGATGACTCAATTCTGGCCTTGGTTCTGGCCTTCCCTGCTTTTTTTCTGAGCAGTGATTTCTGATCTCCTGCTCTTGGTGTTTTCCCCATCTTGCTGCCCTCCCCTGCTGGCTCTGGCACCACGTGCCTCAGGCCTGGGTCTGAATCAGGACCTTTTTGGCACTCGTGCAGTGGCTCGAGTCCTGGAGCTGGATCTGCAGAGCTGGTGCTCCCAGAGCTCAATCAGAGCTGGGCTCTTAACTCTGTCACCCCTTGAGGAGTGATTGTTATTGATGGGGTTCAGTGCTCCCACCAAACCCCTGCAGCACAGCAGGTACCCAGACCCTTGGGAGGCCAAGGTGGTTTTTCATAGAATCATAGAATCATGGAATAATTAAGGCTGGAAAAGACCTCTTAGATCATCAAGTCCAGCCTATGACCTACCACCACCACTCAGCTACTGAAGAGTTTATACCTAAGTGGCTTTTTTACCAGAGACTTGTAGCCCCTGGCAAAATGTGGAAGCCTCAGGACAGCCCTTTGCTTTCCTGTAGCTCTTCACTTGCAGTGACTACCATCTCGTCAGTCACCCTGAGGCTCACCGTTGTCCCTGTCCCCCATCTCCTGTGGGTCTGATCTCTGCTCGTAACAGATGCAATGGCAGCAGCACTCAGCACGATGCTGCCGGTGGCCTCAGGGCCCGTTCTCTGCCCTAACATGGGTTTTCTGTTCACTCAGTTTCCGTGCTTCCAGGCGTGGAAGGTGGAGCTAACAGCAGTGGTTTTCTGCAGGGATCTGTCACGGGGATGTGGGAACACAGGAGGTCACAGGACCAAGTGGGACCCCTTCACCTTTCTCAGGTACTCTGTGTTTGATGTGTTCTCCCCTTCGTCAGGGACAGATGTCTCCCTCTTTACCTGGGCTGTGAGGACACGTGTCCTGGGTCCATAGTGAAGGGGTGGAGCAGCCGGCATCAGTCAGCTGCAACACCTGGCAGTGCAAAGTCCCAGGGAAGGACACGGATCTGTGAGACTAGGACGCAGCAGCTCCTGCTCTGAGAGTGCACTCGGGTTTGGGTGGCACACCTGGGACACCGGCTGCACCGAGGAGTTGCCCAGGGATATTTGGCTGATTCTCCATCAGCCTTGGAGATTGTCTTTTTGCACATTAACTGACCACAATTAGATACCTTCTTGTAGACAATCCTTGAGCACGCAGCAGGGCCCGTGTTTACGGTGGACTTTTCTTAGGGTTTGAAGTTTTGTGTTTGTGGGGTTTTTATTTTTCAACTTGTGGTTGCTCCCTTTCCCTCTGTCCCCTTTCTTGGCTTCACTGGTGGCTGTTTCCCTATCTGCTGTCTCTGCCAAGATGCTTGGATGTGGCTGGAGGGCAGAAGAAGAGCACAGCCCTGGGCTGGAAACCCCTGCACTTGCAGCCAGGAGATGCCTCAGCTTAGCCAGGGCTCCTTGCGGAACCTGTGCTGTCCCCAGAGGGGTTTGATTTATCCTGATGTGATTGCTTGTCGTTGGATGTTGAGGTTCCTGCTAACCCACCACCCTGGAGCGGTTGGTCTGGGATGGTTGCTTGTGTCAGTGCTGCTTGGGCTGTCGTGGGCTTTTCTTTACACCTATCCTGAGTTTATTTAGACCTAAAAGTGCTCCTGCAGTTACTGTCCAGAACAAAAGAGCAGTTCAAGCTCTGCTTGATGTGCCCAGCCCTGGGAAACTGGGACCAGGAACCATCAAGAGCACACAGGAGGAAAACCCGGCATGCCCCCCAGGAACAGAGGAGGTGATTAAAAGTCTTTTCTGCTCCTGTCAGAGCTCAGCAGCTTGGGCTAAAACAATGTGTAGGGGTGTACGTAAGACTGACGTCTGTGCACTGTTTACGTCTCTTTTCGGACTTAATCTGTGGCTCCTACAGTTGAAATTAATAAGGCTTTTGTTTAATGAAAGGTAAAGTTACTAAGGAGAGATTGTATCTTTACCAGATCAATGGAAAAAATAGAGCCGGGCTTTTGTGGGGGCAGTAGGGCTGGGAGAAGCTGCCTCGCTGCTCCCAGGCTCACGCAGGGGAAGGATTGACCCTCCCCAGAGCTGCTGGATCAGTGCAGTCCTCTGGGGGCAGGGGAAATGGGGCTTTCCGCCACCTTCCACCCGCCTCAGAGTAAAGGCTGGCAGGCAGACTGGTGTCAGAGCAGCCAGGGCTACTGGTCCCTTCTGGTTTGGTGATCGAGGTTTGGAAGGGAAAGAGGATTTGACACACATTAGCCTGGGCTGGCAGTCTGGGCCGTCGGGTGGAAGATCATATCACTCCGTTTCAAGTATCACGATTTCCATTTATTTTGTTTTTCTCTTTGGCGGACGCACGCAGGTCCGTAGAAAAAGGCTTGATTATTCCTGCCACCTCTGCAGTGTTCTTCACTGGAATGATAAACCCTGATGGAACAATGAAGCCTTTATTGGAACAGTAAACCCCAACGTCTGAGGGCACAGACAAAGCTCAGCTGTGCCACTTTGGCGTGCACCCTCCCGAGCTGGCAGAACGAGCTTTCTGAGGCTCCGCTTGGACTCAAGGTACAGCGGAGGGGCTCATTTCTACCTCCTGCAGCCCCGGAGCCCTGCACTGAAAGCTCCCCTCAATCATACAGTGGTTCATGGAGAGCTGCTGACACCCAGAGACCTGCGTCAGGGCCCTGCTCCTCCTTGCCCTGGGGCTGCCTGGGCTCTGGGGTTGGGCTTCCAGGCTCAAATCACACCCAGGCTTGAGGGTGCAGCACCAGCATCCCCTCAGGGCACGCAGATCACTTTGGCCATGGCATTGGGTTGATTTCTGTGTCCTAGGGCACAGAAGGTCCCTTCAGGAGATCAGCGTTGCAGGGCAAATCAATAAATAACTTTGCGTACAAAAACGTTCGTATATTAAAAAAATCATTATCTATTAAAAAAAAAAAAAAAAGAAAAAAGAAAACCAAATCTTTTTATTGTTCCCCAGCCTGTATTGCCCGTACAGTTGTGATGGTTCTTGAGCCCTGATTCAGGAAAACTGGGAATAGAAGTGTGCTTAGAACAATCCTGTCTCAGGGCCAGCCCAGGACCACATGTACAGCTCTCTTGTAGAAATGACCTGCCCCTCGGGCCGGGGAGGCTGCAGCGAGCAAACCTGCCCGGCAGCAGCGATGCCTCCCTGGAGAGGAAGGAAAACGTCAGGGGCTGATGCAGGGCAGGGTCCAGAAGGCCAATATGAACAGGCAATACTTAGAGCTTAACGTGTCGCCCAAAGCCTTTGGCGGTCGCCAGTTTGTTTTTCACATCTCTGCAGGGAATTGATTTCCGACTGGCCGTACCAGAAGTTGAAGTGGTTTCCCTTTCTTTGCCCTCCACGCCTGCGTTAGCCCCTTGTACCCTCCGAATCTCGGTGTGCGGGCAGGCACTGACTGTCCAAAGGCGCCGAACGCCCGCCGGAGAGCACATCGGTGGCATGGAGTGAACAGGCTTCCAAGAAGGAAGGCGAGTCTCTGCAGGAACCAAGGGTAATTACCATGATCCTACTCTGGACACCTTTTGTTTTTATCGTGAGGTGTTGTTTGTTTGTGGTTTGTTTTTTTTTTCTTTCCAGTTTTAAGAACTTCAGACACACACGTGCACATCCACACACAAGTAGCAAAAATAAAATCTGGACTATGTTTGGATGATCTTCACTGACAGTTCGTAAATGCCCCGGCGCTGCGAGGGGACGTGATTCAAGCAGTTCTGGGAACCCCGCGGGACGTCTGGGCAGTCTCCCAGCCCTGGGGTAGGAAGAGGGTGGATTGGTTGAGGAGGATCTCATCTTCCTTGTGAGAGTTCTTTAGGACATGATGTAGACCTCCAGCAAACTGGCCACTGCGTGCATGCGGTAGAAGATCCCAAAGGGCAGGCAAATGTCCACGATGGCCGGCCACATGGAATCGCCGTAGAAGTTCAGTTCCGTGTCATTGTCAAACTGGGGCCGGGCACCAAACGCTGGCATGATCCAGAGCTGTTTGAGGGAACAGGAGAAAAACATCGCTGTGAGAAAGGCGTGTGGTACAAGAACCTGCAATCACAGCTGCCAAGAGGTGGGAAAAGAGCGACCTTCTGAGCGTGGGACCTGTGTTTGTGTTAAGACCCAGCGTGATCTAGTGTTGTACCCTCGGTCCAGTTTGCATTTACGCTCAGAGACAGGCTTGAACCAAGCACTGAAGCACTCACCGGGGGAAGAAGGTGAGTGTGTGGAGTGTGAATGTGGCCTGTTCACACTCTTTGGATGGAGCCGGTGTGGGCAGGGCTGAGCTGGCAGCAGCTTGGTCTTCCCAGGCTCAGCTGTGTACGCTCTGCTCAGAAGCCCAGCTGGGTTGTGTACCTGGTTGCACGGGGGCTCTCAGCTCATTCTCTGTGAGCTTATGTATAAAATCAGTTTGAGGACATGGTGTGGCTGAGTAGCTGGGGATCTGAAGGTTCTCTGGAGACATTACACGTGCTTGGCTTCTCTGGAGGTGCAGCTGTAATCCTGCGTTTCTTTTGCAGGACGCTGCAGTTCCCTGGCTGCTCGCGGAAGTGGAGACCTCAACTGAAGCTGTCGGTCACCAGTTTCTCCTCATAGCAACTGAAATCAACATTTGGGCTCCTAGGCCGTGGGTTTTGAGAAGAGACGTGCTGCTATTTCTCAAGAAAACCCAGACTTCCCCCCAGGTATTTGTCACTTTATATCCTTTCTTTTGAGGTGTAAGGGAAGGGTTTAAGGTGTTTTGTTGCTTCTGATAAACTCTTCCACATACCCACTAATCCCGATAAAAATACTGAAACTGATTCTTCTCACTGATTTTATTGCCTGATATTCCGGTGATAAGTGACAGGTCTATCAGCACAGCCTAAAAAGTCTTAACTGCAGGGAAGTTGCTCTTGCTCTTAAGTGACAAGGGGATCCCGGCTCTCCTCACAATCCAACAGAAGTTAGTGTGCTAGCTGTAGAGCAGAGGCACACAGAGGACTGCTTTTGCGTGGGCCGCATCCTTTCCTTCACAGACGCTTCTCCCTTGTGCTTACTCCTCTCTCCCCCACCCTGACAAACCCTTCCCTCTCCGTGTACTCACTATGATGTTGCTCAGCAGGAGGAAAATGGAGATCTCCCTCAAGAACTTCCTCCTCCAGTTCATCTTCTTGGGGGCGGCGAGGGACGGCAGGAGGTCGGACGGATGGGCGGATTCGGTACCAGAAGCAGTGCTGGGAGCCAAGGTGCTGCCACCGTCGGGCATGCGCAGGGACACCGCATTGATGTTGACAAAGGTGAGTCCGTAGAGGTCCTTCTGGTGAGAATCGTGCTTGTGGTCTTCCTTGGGGGGCTGCCGGTGAAGGCCTTCGATAATGAAGATGTTCTGGAAGGTGTGCTGAGCGATCATTAGGAGGGCGTAGGTGAGGTTGAGCGCGCTGATAGCGTCCCTTGGTGTGCTGGCTACGATGGCCACTATGGAGTAGTACGAAATCGCGTACTGCCCCAAGGCTGCACCCATCAGCAGGGCCACGTCCAGGGTCCTGGTTGGGTTCTTGTGCCGATCCATGTCCCTCTTGTCAAACCGGTAGATGACGGAGCCACCAATGCACACGAGAGACATCAGGCCCAGACAAACAATGTTGAAGATGTAGTACATGGTGAGCGCTTGGCTCTTCTTGCTGGATTCAGTCCTGGAATTTACCTGCACCTCGTAAAGAATAAGGACTCCCAAACCACTCACCAGGGTGATGAGGCCCAACATGATGCCTACAAAGAAGGTCCTTCGAAATAGCCTGAACTTCAGGCGGTGAATGTGGTGGGAGTGGTGGTCTATGAAGCGTCCAACGTTCTTCCACATGACATAGACCATGGCAGAGGCAAAGAGGCTGTACTCAATGTTAAAGGGGTACAGCCAAAAGTAGCCGTTCTTGAAGATCTGGCAGATTTGGCTGTGGCAGTTGCATTCGTCAGATGAGCTGCTTCTGATTCCCGCTGAAACAAGATAAAACCACACACATGCCGTGGTGTTAAAACAAGGAGCCAGCGCTTGTTAGCAGCCCTGAAGAACTGGATACTTGGGGTCAGTGAAAAACTAGACCAAGGACAGAAGAATACGTGACCACTTTGAACAGAAGGACACTTCAGCCTCAGCTTTCTAGTGCTCATGTTCTCTCTGGAGAATTTAGGTGACAGGTTAAATCTCTCTTTTTCCTTCCCCTTCTTCATTTCCATTCCATTCCTACAGAGCCTTCCACCTTTCTGACTCCTCTGTGGTACAGGTTAAGAAATGAGCGTTAAGACCTAGCTTTTTAAACACACTAGCTCTGTTAAAGCAACCTTCACCTCTAGATAGGCCTTCTGAAAAGGGATAAATCCTGATTTGCAGAACAGTTTCTGCCTTGTGGGCTCCCTCCCTCTGCCAGATAGCTTCACAAATGGACAGGTTACCTCTTAGGAACCATCTGAAGATTTCCTCTGTCATGTTTTTCTTCAGCTTTGAATGTGCTTTGTGAACAGACTCATCTGTCACTGCTGACATCCACACCGCTAAGTTTGTAGTCAGCGTTAGCATCAAGCGACACCTGCAGAAGAAGGAAAAAAAAGCTCATGAGATTCAAGCAGTGGCTCTAAGCTGTATTGCTCCCACCCGTATTGCTGATGTGCACATGCTCAAGGAGCTGTGGGAGCTGCCTGAAGTCGTGCAAAGACTTTAGTGGTCAAGGCTAGAACTCCTGACCCTTGCTTTGCTGCTCTCACTCTCTTCCTATTTTTTCTCTGTGCTCATGAGAATTACCAAGGCCTGATTCTTCTTACTGGTTTTGGAAGAGCTTCTCCATAGTGAATGGATTACTAGGTCTGGATTGCCTCCAGTAGGTCCAGTCTTGCAGACGTGGACAAGATCTTGTTCTAGCCTGAGGCTCACCCGCTGCATTCTCGTCTTCGCCAGAGAAACGAAAGTCAGCTGTGAATCATTTTATTTAATGCTAATTATTTATTTAACACTGATCTGCTTTGTATAATGCTTGTATTCATGAATTGGACTGCAACCCTGCTAGATCCACAGATCATGAACCTCAACTGCTTGAGCCAGAATCCAAGGCTAGCTGGAGACGGAGCAGGTTTAGTTTTGCCCAGCATAAAGGGAGGTGGGATTATCCCCTTGCTGCATCTTAGCTGTGTGAGCAGATTTGTGGCAGCCTAAGTCTCCTGGGCCAGTGGGATTCAAAGAACAGCAGTGCTCACCTGGTCACGTTCAGGTGTACGTGGACACAGTCTTTGGCAGAGATCCACAGGAAGTACGTCTGGCAGGGACAAGAAAAGAAGTTGTTATTTCCAACAAAGCAAGAAAGCAAGACACATCATTCTGAAGTAGGGATGTCTGTGCTCAGCAGAGCGCGAGCTGGAGCCTCTTTCACTTGAGTCCATCTGGGCTCAGCATTTGCTGCAGAGGAAATTGAACTATGTTCATGAGATCCGAGCTCCTTTCACTGGTGACTGTGTCTCTACCCCTCCCCGAGGCACAACCATCTCACCTGGACGACTACGAATATTGCTTGCACGATGGGGTAGATTATTTTGATTGCAGACAGGCAGCTGTAGAAGCTCGAGTAATATCCTATTTTGAACACATCCATGACAAGGCTGAAAATGGCAAATAGGATCAGGCCTCCTGTTGAAGAATAGAAGTATCTGTGGTTGGACAGATGTATGCACACGTGGGCTAACGCACATAGATGAGAGGAAGGAGAGGAACTATTGCCACAGGCTTTGCTTCTACCTCCCTTTTCCCTCTTGCAGCACCCCAATTATCTTGGCACCAACAGAACCATGCAGTAATTTTGGCTGGAAGGGATTTTTCCCAAGACTGGAGCTAACAGCTCTTACCAGAGCCATGACAAGGCAGGGAAGGAACCTGGTGTAAATTATCAAGAGCCCTTTGGGATAAAGGGAGACTTGGCAGTGAAACCAGTGGAGGGGCGAGGAGTTAGTTAACCTTTTGAAGCAGGGCATGGTGCTGTACCCCAGCTCAGGAGCTGTTTCCCTTGTAATTAATGGACGTCCACCCCGCATCTCATCTCCAGCCCGAGCCCCCCGAGAGCTCCTACCTCTCAGCCAGATGGGCCCAGCGTGGGAGTCTTTGCAGGGGATGGCGCCTGGGCTCCGGGAAGTGCCGGCGAGGTAGAAGATGATCCATATGATGACTATCAGCATCATGACAGTCAGCAGGAAGAAGACGTCGTAATCGTGGACAGCAATCTTCTCAAAAGCCCCGCTGCTCACCAGCGTGCAGGCCAGCAGGGCCAGGTGCACAGCCAGCAGGATGGAGAACATGCGGCCGCCCTTCTTCCACACTTCCTTGGAGGCAGGAGTGGAGGTGGACTGATGAGGCTGGTGGCTGAAAGCCGTTATCTGGCTTGAAGCAAGGCTGGCTTTGTCGTCTTTGTGCCCGCAGCCCATGCTGGAGTTGGAGCGTCTGATCTCGCTGTCCTTCCGCACGGGCTCTTCGGTCATGGTTTGGCTAATGCTTCAGCTGTAGGGAGGAGAGCCCCATGAATGAGAGATGTCACTACACTTTGAATAGTCCAGGGTTGGACTAAAGCAGGACATGTGATGAGGAGGAGAAGATGTACGAGAGAAATGGGGAAGGCTGAGACAGGGAGCGCAAAAAAGAGGGATGAGGTCATTTTCAACCTTCCCCTTCCTGGTTCCCTGATGGTTCTGTTCTTGTTCAAGATGCTTTCGCTTGGGGAGCTCCCAGGTCAGTTTAAACAAAGCGTGCCTAATTTGTCACACAACATTTAGGTGTTTATTGATGCAAGACATTGGAAAAGCACCAGAAAAACACTCACAGGATCAAATATCCTGGGGCAAGCGGCCAATGTGGTTTGGTTTCTAAATGTCAGCCACCAAGCATTCCGAGAAAATGTCATACTTCATGGCTGAGGAGCAGGCAGCTGAAAGGTGAGAGAGCCCTGGGAGTCTTTGGAACGTCACATCATGGTTTATACCACTTCCTGCAAGACGGATGTGAGCGATCTCAGCTGTCACTCCTTCTAAAGCCCCTTGCCTGTGCCAAGCTTGGGACTTCATTGATTCTGAAACAAAGCAAATGAACCCTTCAAACAAAGCTGTTCCACCAACCTGCTTTGCTGCCTGGGATCCAAATCTCTGCTCTTGCCAGGCTGAGAAGTTTTCGCCGTTGCTGCCGCTTGGTCAGCCAAAGAATTTATTCCCGTTGGGATGTCTCTGTGATTTATACCATGTCTGGAGCTGACAGCAGTGCTTTGTGGGCTTCTCAGAGAAACTCATGTGATCCATTTTGTGCAATAGCTGATTTGGGGGAAACAGGAGAGAAATGAGGAGATAAGGGTTATTTACCTGGGGGGAGGGCATGATGTGACAACACTGCTAAGCGTGGCATGGACCGCTCGGTCGCAGGGTCACGGTCACCATAAAGCAAAGGCACCTCATCAAACCCATCTCCCGGCATCCACGACATTTCTTTCCTTGAGAGAGGATGATTTAGGTGATGAACTTCGCTGATGATTTTTGGGCTTGGTTTTCTGCTTAACTGAGCACTGTAAACATTGTGCCTCACCCCATCCTATGCCCATCTGTACACTCTACGCCTGGAACGTCTCTGAGGGAAAGGAAGAAATTTGCATTTCTGTCTCTTCAGTC
Source organism: Todus mexicanus (assembly GCA_013389965.1). Lineage (NCBI taxonomy): Eukaryota > Metazoa > Chordata > Aves > Coraciiformes > Todidae > Todus > Todus mexicanus. Next base: position 1,953 of record WEIS01008802.1, on the reverse strand, counting down.
AAGGGCAGCTCAGTCTTTTCCCACCCATGGTGGTAACAGTGAGGAAGGTTTAGCACTAGAGCAGGGCAGGATTTGAGGACTGGAAACCCTTGTTCCCCTTTGCTGACGCGCTGCCTTTGACTTTTCTGGGTGAGATCACCTTTCTCTGGCCCTCAGGAGCTTCACTTCTCTCCTCTCAAGGGAAAAAAGTCATGTTGCAAACCATGGCGCAGATGGGATTCAAGCATTTGCCAGGTGAAGGGAGAACTTATGCTCAAGATCTCTTGGTCCAGCTGTTAGATTTTGATGGGAGGATTAAGGGGACCCAGGGCAAGCCTGAGCAGATGGGGACAAGTTTTATTCCTCCATGAGGATGCCTCTTTTGGAGATGTCCCTGCCACTTGCCTTCTCTGGGGCAAGCACAGAGATGGGGCTGTTTGCTGGGCATTTTCTGAGTCCCATTCATGCCCGCTCACCACCGTGCTCCTTCTTGCAGCGCTACAGGGGCAGCATCAAACTGAACTACGTGAGATGGTGAAGGAGAGAGCTCAGGACCAGCCCAGGGAGACCTTCGAGTGTCTTTCCTGTGCTGCCACCAGCCGGCTGCCACCAGCAGTACTGGGTCTGCCCTGCCTGGCCTCTGCTGATCCTTAGGGGTTCCTCCTTGGGGTGAGTGGTTAATAACCTTTTCTCGGTCTGTAACCTTTCCCAGGGGAAGCCCAGCCCCCTGTGCAATGAATCTGAGCTGATAATGGGGATGTTTTCAAGAGGCCAGAGGTTCAGAGTCCCCATGGGTTAAACGCATGGATTTATCCTCCCTCTTTGGTCCCGTAACAACCAACAACAGAGGAAAGAGCGTTTACTGCCTTGGGCAACGCTCCCAGTCCCCCCTGGGAGCCACCATACAGCATCACAAGCTTCATTAGTAGTAACACAAGAATGATTAAATAACCTCGGTGATGAATTGCAGGGGTTATTGTGCTGCTTTGCACCTGGAAGGATCCCAGCCGCAAACACCTCCATGTCTACTACATCCCCTTGGGACGTGTCCAGGGAGGCTGAGTGGGTGAGTATGAATCTGCTGATGTGAGCAAACCCCGTGGGGAGCCACCCCTCTCTCTGGTGTGATTACACGTGTCCCTGGGCAGCTGGGATGGTGACCGTGTGTTGGTCACCCATGGGTTAATCCCTGCAGCCTGTGTGGGTGCACCTGGGATGGCTCTAGGGCCACCCTGCTACCTGGGGACATTTTTTTGCTTACAAAAATCAGCTGAGTTTCTCTCTGGTTTTCCTCTCCTCATTACTTTCCAACCCTCTCTGCTGCTGTTTTTCTCTCTTTCCCTGTTTTTCCCCCTCTTTCCCCCTTTCTCACTCATCTCCTGGGTCTCCCTTCACCCTCTCCAAACCCGCTGTGCTGTCCCAGGGCCACGGTGGCAGATGCAGGGTCCAGCCCTGGAGATCTCCACCCACAGAGCCGGGACGTGATCAGCAAAATCCACAAGAGAGGAGCAGGAACTTCCTTCCTCCTCCACAACAGCGTGTCCCAGGGGGTAGGATTCACCATTGGGTGCAACAAGCTGTGACAGCTTCGTGCTGTGGTCAGTGTCCAGGCTTGGCTCTGTCTCTCCTGACAGCAGAGGGTGCCCAGAGCCTGGGAATCCTGTGCTGGAGGCATTGCCTGGGGCCACCCAGCTCCCTACAGAGGCTCAGCACAGCCAGAAATTCTGTGTTAGCATAAAAGACACTGGAAATCAGACGCTGCCCCTCATGCACGTCATGGTACAAGCACTGAGCTACGGACGGGTGGCTTTGGTTTGAGGGGATTGTTGGTCTCCAAAGAGGGAGAACAAGTGAAGATGGGAATTTTTCCAGCCTGTTTGAGTTAGTTTGGGTTAACAGGGATTTCTTTCGTGCAGTTTCTCATGCAATTCCCTAGAAAGCAGAGCCCTGTGGGCACAGGCAAGGTAGTTGGGG